>SKCR01021528.1:0-17795 GCA_019454045.1 Zanthoxylum bungeanum | reverse complement strand
TTGCAACCTTTTTATAGAGCACTAGTTCTGTATCCTGCGCGATCATCAACTCCATATGTCTGAAGTGACACTTCCATCTTGATATCACACCCCCAGTACACTACGATTCCTGATAAACCCAGAAGAGGTGAACACAGAACCAGTTTAGGTCCCCCAACCACCAAAACCAAAGTTTACCGATTGTCGCAGTACTAGCGATGCAAGTCTCAGGTTAAGATCATATACACCTACCCTGATGCGGCCTCCCATAGACACGCAGATATACTACCAATGGGATTCCGCGGGGTCTATCCAGAGCGAAGCTGTTTTCCGTACCATCGGTGAAACACGACCTCCTATCGCACTTGCATAAGTATCCAATACTTATATATATGAGAACTATGTCGTTGTGCCCTCACAACGCACACAAGTGCAATACTAGTCTATTCCGCTTTATCGGTGTCCAGTCTCGATAATACTACGGCTAGGGATATTTAATGATTAATCCTTCGTGACTGATACTGTCTCATATCATCTCATCTCAATCCAGGAACTATCATAGGGACCTCTCTTCATTTATATATCATCTATGGTGATCTAATAACAAATGATGAGAGTGCAATTCCTTATTACATAGTTAATTTACTACAACAACACAATGATCTGTGCAAATAGTGACGCTATGGGTCATATTATCCAACATGGAATCCATTTCGGATTCATGGCACTTTGCCATAATAGGGAGTCGATACCTTGTATCACTTCCTCATACGTAGTCAGTTGGTATACCTCAAAAGATTGACATCTTTACGAGGTGAGATCAGAAACCCATACCCTAGTTTTTTTTTTCTCTCTCCGACATACGTGGTTCTTGCGTATTAGAAGATTATTGGTAATAGTTCCATTCTTGATGAACTATTTATGTTCCATTTAGATTCGGTGCCTTGATAGTATTACTCTGATTTTCATCGAGTCTTACTATCCTCTACTATCCTCCCACTTACCACTGTATTCGGTATTCCTCTTAGAAAATCGTATGGTGAGCAACAATCTAATTGTTATTTGGTGAGATATATAAGTACTATATTTGGTATCCCTAGGATAACATACAATTGGCACTTATCCAATTTGTGTTTGTAGTTTGGTATCATCCAAACATATGCCTAGCATTCCCAAATGATCAGGATTGAGAAACCTAGTTTCTTTCCTGTTCATATCTAATATGAAATCTGTCAAACAGATTTTATGGAACCTTATTCAAAATAAGTTATGCATTGTTTATGCGTATCCGTTGAAGGAAATGGTAGCTCATAACGACTCATGATTAACCTTATCATGTCCAACAAAATTCAGTTACTCGGTTCGGACAACACCGTCAAAATGACGTGTTCCGGGAGGAGTCCTCATTTGAAAAAATACTATACTCTTTCAAGTATATTAGAAACTTGCTTAAGTATTTTCCATTACGGTCTAACTGTGACGATTTAATACTTTAGCCGATCTGTTTGTCTATTCATGTCGAAACTTTAAAAGTTTTCGATTTGTGTTTCAAAAACAACATAACCATAACGAGATGCCACATCCGTAAAGGTCACGAAATATTCATATCCACCTCTAGCCTAGTTAGACATGGGCCCACTTGCTTCACTATGAACTAGGGCTAACAGATCAGTGACATTACACTTTTATCAAGTAAATAGTTTTTTAGGCACTTTGCCCAATAAACTAGATTCGTAGACTTTATTTGATTAGAATCAAATTTGTCATAGTACCCACTCTTCGAAAGTGTGGATATACGAGTCTTGTTTAATTGTGTCCCATACACCAATGCCATAATATGTTTCATCTGATCAAATTAGTTTGAGCTAGAAAGGTGTCATGTTATATTTTTGAAATTTTATTTATATTCAAAATATAAATTCTGTTATTCACATCTAATGTGTTTATCTCAATATCATCTTTATATAATAAAACACTTTAGTGTTCTAGAATATAAAGGTTCATCCGCAACGGATTAAACACTGATATGGAGATAATGTTTCTAGTCAAACTAGTTACATTATAACAGTTTCCAAATTTAGGTACACACCCGAGGGTAGTTCCTAAACTTAGGTATCTACGGTTAAAACAGCGACTTTCATCCCGTTTCCAATTCGCAGACAAATCTCTATTGAAGTCAGTATCCTGTTCAAAACAGATTCTGAACATCAATACATATTTATGTACCACACTAAGTATTTAAAATCCAATTTTAATACCAGTAATGAACATATTTATAACAAACATATTTGAAGTCAGAGCCTCGCTCGTCTTCAATTCCTTCATGTCTGCTTTGTCCAAACGGCAATCACGCTTCCGTGATCCCATTTGCCACAATTTAGACAGACATTTTGGGATATGTCCTTTATCTTCCCAGAAGACTATAATGATTTTTCCTTTGCCCTTTTTCCATATTCCAGAAGCCTTTGGCCAAGCCCGGGGTTTCTAGAATATCGAAGTAAAGTGTGCCTTGCGCTACTTGCCTAATTGCAAAGTTTGAATTTGTCTCCTTGAGAATAGTCATTAACTCTCAAAGAGTTATTAATTGCAATTTAGTACTTCTAAAATCTAAGTATAGATTTATGAAGATCCTTCAATTTCAATATCATACTTTAAGTATCTAATCCTTAGTTCTGATTAAGAAATTAATGAGTCTACTGCGACAAGCTTAATGGATTAAGCACTAAAGTTATAATCACATTAATCTTCCAAAGATTATGCTCTACTATTTGCTTAACTCTGGGCTTAGGCCTAATATGTTATTTTATCAAATAAACTAACTTATTAGTTTCCAGGACCATCCTGAAATTATTCCCAATTTTGAAAATTAAATCATTTAAATACATTTTCCCTAGGATTATGTTTTAAATGTCAATCTTTCAATTTTATCTTGATTCTAATAGTCCAACTTTTTAATCAACGATTTAGGTACTATTTATTATAATGATTACTAGTCTAACTATATAATCAACTATAATTTTAATTTTTTTGAATACAGTCCAACTGTTAATTAAAACAACGATTTAAATATTAGTCCAACTAACATTTAATTATTTGACGAATGATATTTGATTGAGCGCGTATGGCAAGTAATTAAACGAATATTGCAAATTCAATTCATGCCTCCCACTATTTTTCGACGAGCCTCTAACCCTCTATCGAGTACTCGGGAAACCGTGTTTCCTAGTGTGCTAGGATCCCATTAAATATCACACAATCTTGACTTTGGCCAACAAATTTTATGATAATTAACTAGGTAGATCTCTAAGATTAATTGGATCTCATCCAATTCATAGATCCAGTAGGGGGACATCCAAGTCCGAAAAATATATCTTATATATGCCAATATATCCAATATATTGCCTAACCTTTTTCCTCTGAATCAACTAAGCCTTGGCTTTGGCACAACAAACTTAGTGATCCCAGTTAAGCGTGACCCATTGACCATGGAAAGCTTCATAATCAATGTCGATGGACAAGAATTGGTCTTGACTTTGGCCAACAAACCATAACTTGGACAAGACACTGATATGGAATAAAGCTCTCGTGATTCAAACACATCCTCGACGGACAAAGGCCATGACTTTGGCCAACGAACCAATGCCAGTCTTAGATCTTGAGTAAGAATCACTCAATGGAAGGAAAACACTTAATTTGTGAGGGTTTTTTGCGTGCAAATTGGCAACCAATTTATTATCTTTGTTAAGGTCTCATCATCATCACACCCTTAAACATGCATTCTAAATACATAATAAAGCGCGTATAATAAAATAATAATGATATGCGGATGAATAATTTACACAATGATCCTAGATCAAATCTCTCCATTTCTTTCTCTCGCTAGCACAAGTATTTACTTCTACCCGTTACACTACACTTCTAAAGAAACCTCATTTACATTGAGGGGAATAGGTGAGAAGAGAATACAAAGAGTAAGGAGGTAAGGCTGGACACGCAGGTCCAATTAATAAATTCCAAATTTATTACAACAATTTCTAAAATTGCCCACCCATCTAATATCCATCCGATTACATTATTCATGCATCGCAACCATGTATTCACACAAGCATGTTATCAATCAATCTAATCAAATTAATTAATCTGATAATTAGTGACCATCCAATGTTCAAACAACGATTTGATTTTGCGCGAGTCAAACTCATTTTGCGAATAAGTGCTCAAAGTACGAATTCTTGAATTAAATTAAACTACATAATTAAATCCAATTCAATTTGTATTTAATACTAATTCACTATTTAATTCCAAATTAAATATTACACTTTATTAATAAACCTTTTGCGACTTAAATTCCAAATTTAATCGCTACGGGTCTCAAAGCCCGATTAACGTCCAACGTCAATTTAATTAAAGTCCAATGGGCTTTAATTAATTTCTTAAGGCGTGGACTTTTGGTCAACTCGGGTCGAACCCAATACCAAAGTCCAATCCGGGAGTTACCCCATAAGCCTAGAAATCATTTAGGCCCATTAGGCCCAATTAAACTAATTAAGGTCCATTAGTCACATTTGGCTTTATGGAAGCGGTTTTGGGCCCAATTGGATCCACCAATTTTGCCAAACCCAACTTAGTACAACCAAGCCCAATAAGCCCAATAACAACTTTAAAAGTCCAATTTCCAAAATTAGGCCCCATATAATTAAATTACAAATCCATCAAATTCAAATTCCCAATTTAATTACCAAAGTGTATAGCATTATTAATTACCCAAATCAGTATTTCCAAAACATCAAATTAGCCTATTAATCATGCTCATCATCATTAAATCATGTCCAACAAAATTTAACAAAAAATCAAACCCAATACATGTTTTATATGTCTCGGCCAAGGAGGGAATTTTATGTCCAAATCAAATTCAATTCAACATTAAATCAATATTCCGAATTGATTTCCAACACATCCAATGATCAAAAAATCAAAAGTCCAAGACATTAGGGTTCATGTCATTTTCGGCCAAGCCACAAAATTTGGGGAAAAATGTTCCAAACACAATTTCTTGAAATTGATCCAATCAATCTTCAATTCAACAACATTTAAGCATACTAAATCATCCAATTTCATTAAATCATGCTCAAATTCATTTTACCCAATTTTAACCCTAATATATTTTCATGCTCAACCTTGCTCATAGATACCATTGTTGGAATTCTCTAAGGTCCCAAGATCATTTATCAAGCATGAAACAAGTGTGAATACAATGAGGGAGTTGCAGAATATTCAAATGGATCGGTTGAGCGACGCGTGAGGCAACAAAAATTTCTTTTCTGCCCATTTTTGATTTCGGCATTGAGCTGCTACTGCCTCCTCCATTTTCGGCTTTGTGGATCAACTTCCAAGCTCCAAGCTTCGTCAAATGATTCCAACCTCATGGGTGGACTTGCCTATCACCTTCGTATGACTTCGTAGTGTGTTAGCACTCCTGATTTTGCCACAAAATCATGACTTTTGCTTCCAATTTTTCTCCTTGTCTCTCGGCAGTGGGCTGCCAAAAACAGAAGAAACATGCCCCTCCATGGGCGTGAATGAGGAAGAAAGAAAGAGAGAGAGGAGAGTTGTGTGGTTGTTGGCTATTTTGTGTATCTAATACACAAAATCAATTTCCAAAATTAATTATTGATTTTCTTTTTCCAAAAAAGTCAAGCCATTTAAAGCCTCAACAACTCTCTTCAAGTCACATCACTCAATCAATCAAATCAATTGACAAGTTATCACATAACTCAAAGTGACTAACGATTTGATGTTTGATGCGACTAGTGATTTGACGCTTGATTTGACTTTCGTGCCGCACTCGAATTTAAAATACGAATGCACTCGCAAACAATCCCGGCTCGGGTTCACTAATTCCAAATTAGCGAATTTTCTGTTGTGACGTAATTAAATGATTATGCCTAGCGAAATCACTATTCACGTCGCAAACGAATTAATTCTAAATTAACTCCTTCACCCGAATTAAACTCTAATTTTAATTCCGCGTCGAAATCCTATTTCGTATAATATATCGAATATATTATTTATCGATTATTCCAAATTAATCGTTATCTCTCTTTAAATGATATTTTATCCCAGATAAAAATCTCCGCAATTAATCCCAGATTAATTTTCTCTCTCATTATTAATTAATCCCAGATTAATAAAGTGCGAGTCAAACGTCATCGGTGAATCTTCGGGAAGCGACCCATGAGATCCCGAATATGTTGGCATAAATTCGGTTGTCGGACATCCGAAAACGTAAGTACCTAGTACTACATTTGTACCGATTTACAAGACAAGGTTGGCTTCTAGCAAAGCGCCATGCCTACCAAATTCTCCAGAAATATCCTTACAGAAATATAGATCTATATCAGGCGTAGTATATTGTATTGTGTATGTCGATCCTGTTGGTTTATTCTAAGGTCCCAATCAAATAAAGACATGAAATAATGCATGAATACATCAACGGAGGTAGCGGAATACTCACATTGATCGGTTATGTCGATTTGAAGACGAATCAAGGCCAAAAACGCACTGCCCTTCACCCAAACTGCAACAGTCCACTGTCCTTGCAAAACAGTTTCGGTCTCAAAACGAAGCTCCAAACTCCATCGGATGAGTCCCGCCTCATGGTCGAACCTCCCTACCACCTTCGCAAGACTTGTAAGTGTGCTAGCACTTGATTTCTCACCATGAGAAACCACTCTTGGCTTCCCTTTGTTCACGCCATTTCTGGTTCCAAACCAGTGAAGATTTTCAACTTTGGGCGTGAGGAAGAGAGAAAATGAGAGAGAGAAGTTTTTGTGTTAAGTTAAAATGATTTACCAAAAATCAATTTATATTTATGCCATAATATTTATTAAATAATAATAAAATTTATGACACAAACATGCAATGGCTTAGAGTGTCAAACACTCAATTTCCATGCAATAACATTGAGTGCATTGTACACTATCTACATGCAAAGCATTAGAATGACATGTGTCATGTGGGCCCCACACGTTTCCAAATGAAAGTGGGCCCACGTGCACTCACGCGTTCGGGTTCGATATTTCCGAAATACCGAGCTTACGTCGCGACGTTAATTCAATCGAATTTAAATAAATAATTGCGCCTGGCGAAATTATTATTTACGTCGCTAACGAATTAATTCTAAATTAACTCGTTTGCCCGAATTAAAATCTAATTTTAATTCCGCGTCGAAATCTAATTTCGTTTATATATCGAATATATTAATTCATCGATTAATTCCAAATTAATCGTTCTCTCTCTTTAGACGACATTTTATCCCGGATAAAATATCTCCGTTATTAATCCTAGATTAATTTTCTCTCTCTTCTATATAATCCCAGATTATTCAAGAGTGCGAGTTGTGCGTCATCGGTGGATTATCGGGAAGCGACCCATGAGATCCCCGGATAATCTGGCAGTAAATACGGTCGTCGGAGTATCCGAATCACGTACGTACCAAGTACTACGTTCTACCGATTTACGAGACAAGGTCGACTCCTAGCAAAGCACCAAGTCTACCCATTCTCCGGACATATCCATTTAAGAATATTAAGATCTGTATCAAGCGTAGTATACAATTGTATTGTGCATATCGGCCCAGTATCGGATAATCACGTGCTAGGGCTGGGGCTGGATAAGTGTCTGCCCCCGTCCGAAACACATATCGGATGTCTGGTAACTAGTCTCTATAATCGGATATTCATGACCTGGTCATAATATCACGATTGGATGCGCATCACTTAAGAGCACTAATACCGTATCCTGCGTGACATCATCTCCATTATGACTGGAGTGACACTTCCGTCTTGACATCACATCCAATACACTACGATTCTCTGATAAACCCAGAAGGGTGTACACAGAACCAGTTAAGATCCCCCACCACCAAAACCAAAGTTTACCGATTGTCGTAAGTATTAGCGATGTAAGTCTCAGGTTAAGACTATACACACCTACCTTGATTTCGGCCTCCCATAGACACCTAGTCATAATACCAATGGGATTCCGAAGGGTCTATCCAGAGCGAAGCTGTTTCCGTACCATCGGTGAAACACGACCTCCTATCGCACTTGCACAAGTATCCAATACTTATATATATGAGAACTATGCCGTTGTGCCCTCACAACGCACACAGTGCAATACTAGCCTATTCCGCATTATCGATGTCCAGTCTCGATAATACTACGGCTAGGGATATTTAATGATTAATCCTTCGTGGACTGATACTGTCTCATATCATCATCTCAATCCAGGAACTAATCATAGGGACCCTCTCTTCATTTATATATCTATGGTGATCTAATCACAAATGATGAGAGTGCAATTTCCTTGTCACATAGTTAATTTGCTACAACAACACAATGATCTGTGCAAATAGTGACGCTATGGGTCATTTGTCCAACAATCTCCCACTTGGCACATAGCCAGTCACTCGAGTGTCCTAACACCCGAACTATGTACAATTCGCTCAAATTGCTGAGGAAAGGTTTTCGTCAGCGGATTTGCTTAATTATCGTCTGACGCGATTTACACGATCATCACATCGCCACGATGTATGATCCGAACGAATCAGATGATATAGAAGTATATATCTGGATCGTCGATGAGACCTTTAATTCCTTAGCCTGTGCTGACGCCTAGCTCAGCTGCTAACAGAACTATATCTAATCTAATTAGATTTATTTTCGATCCAAATGGCTTCTATTGCTGCCTCAGCTGCAGCAATAATCCGCATTTGTTGTTTTATATTCGGCAACAGTTATCTTGCTCGGAAGATTTCCAGCTCACTGTCCCGTTATTCAAACTTTATAGTACCGTAGTATTTAATCGTTTTGGAAACTTGCAGTAGTGATCCCAGTCACTTCAAGTTCTCCTTCTCCATAGTTTAAGACAACATCTTTAGTTCTCTAAGATACTAACAGATGTTCTTAACTTCAATCCAGTGACTATCACTTGGATTGACCCGATTGTGACTCCATATGCTCGAAGCGTATGAGACACCAATACAAGTACATTTTAAATGTACAATTTCCCAGAGAGTGTTAACAACTCCAAATCTATCCCAGTAGATCTTTATTCCCTGAATAAAGGTTGTTACTCCCCAGAATTCTACGGAGAATTTCTATTGAAAGAATATCTATGAAAGCCAAGCTTTCACCAATTGCTTTATTGGAATTTCACTGTCAGTGCCTCTCCCACTAACCTCCTTATATACACAAGAATTATTTCGTTTTGAGTCAAATCATAAACCATTATGATTATTTCAAAACGTCAGTTCCAAGAACCTTATGCTTGCATTGATCCAAACATGGATCGAATAACCCGCAAACCTGTTTGTCGGTTATACAAAATCGTCAGGATGTTGTAAACATCCTCCAAAAGGTTTCCTTTTCAGGAAAGCGATTTTGATTTGTAACTGACATATTTCATAAATGAAATATACAGTTATCAACAAGCATCTTCAAAATGGACTTACCATGGCAACAGGTAAAAGGTTGAACCGTTATTAACACAATGTTGATAACGATACCTTTCCGTCAAAAGCCTAGCTTTGTACGTTGGTATGTTGCCATCCATGTATGTCTTCCTTGAAGACGTATAATGTACCAATAGGCACAATGCTTGTGGTACAACAACTAGTATCCAAATAGTTGTTATACATGGAATCCATTTCGGACTCATGGCACTTTGCCATAACAGGGAGTCGATACCTCGTATCACTTCCTCAAAACGTAGTCGGTGGTATACCTTCATAAGATTGACATCTTTATGAGGTTAGATCAGAAACCCATACCCTAGGTTGTTTTCTGACTCTATCCGATCTACCCGATTTCTTGTGTATTTGAAGATTAATGGTACAGATTCATCATAGATGAACTGTTTGTGTTCCATTAAGGACTTCGTGCTATGAATAGTATTACTCCGATTTTCATTGAGTATCACTATCCTCCCACTGACCACTGCATATCGGTATTCCTCTCAGGAAAACCGCATGGTGAGCAACAATCACATTGTTCTCATGTGGGATTATAAGTACTATACTTATGGTTTCCCTTAGGATAACCTATATTGGCACTAATCCAATTTGGGTTCTTAGTTTGGTATCATCCAAACTTATGCCTGGCATACCCAAATTATCAGGAATGAGAAACCTCGTTTCTTTCCTGTTCATATCCTATATGATATCTGTCAAACAGATTTATATGGAACCTTATTCTAAATAAGTTTTGCACTGTTAATACATATCCTGTTGAAGGAAATAGTAGCTCAGAGCGACTCGTGAAAACCTTATCATGTCCAACAAAATTCGGTTTTTAGTTCGGACACATCATAACTGACGTGTCTCGGGAGGAGTCCTCATATGAAAGAATACCGTACTCTTTCATGTAATATGAAACTTACTGCTTAAGTATTTTCCATTACGGTCTTACCGTGGCGGCATAATACTACAGCCGATCTGTTTGTCTACTTCGTGTCGAAACTCAAAGTTTCCGATTTGTGTTCTTCAAAAGAAACACATAACCATAACGTGATGCCACATCCGTTAAGGTCACGAAATATTCATGTTCACATCTAGCCTAGCTAGATATGGGCCCACTTACTTCACCATGAATAGGGCTAACAGATCGGTGGCCCTTTTACTATTACCAAGTAAATAGTATTTTAGGTATTTTACCTAATAAACTAGATTCGTAGACCTTATTTGAATAGTCAAATCAGTCCTAGTATCCACTCTTCAAAAGTGTGGATATACGAGTCTTGTTTAATTGTGTCCTAGACAACAATGCCACAAATAAGTCTCTATTGATCAAATCAATTTGAGCTATTTATTTGTCATTTTATATGTTTGAGATTTTATTTATATTCAAATATAAATTATGTTATTTACATCTAATGTATTTATCTCAGTATCATCTTTATATATGAAACACTTTAGTGTTTTAGAATATAAAGGTTTTATCCGCATCGGATTAAACACTGATATAGAGATAATGTCTCTAGTCTAACTAGTTACATTATAACATTTTTAAGTACATACCCAAATGGTAGTTCCTAAATTTAGGTATCTACGGTCGAAACAGCGACTTTCGTCCCGTTTCCAATTCGCAGAGAAATCTCGGCTTGAAGCCAGTATCCAGCTCACAGCGGATTCTGAACGTCAATACATATATGTATTATGTACCACACTAAGTATTTAAAATCCAATTTTAATACTAGTAGTAACATAACTTTGACAAATATTTAAAGTTAGAGCCTCGCCCTTTCTTTAATTCCTTCGTGTCTTCCATATCCAAATGGTAGTCACTTTGGGATATGTCAATTATCCTTTTCAATATTTCACAAACCTTTGGCCAAGCCTTGGGTTTCGAATATCGAAACGATGTGCACCTTGTGCTACATGCCCAATTGCAAACTTTGACTTTTCTCCACTAGAATAGTCAATTAATTCTCCAAAATTATTAATTGCAATTTTAATACTTTTAAATCTAAAGATAGATTTATTGTAAGTATATTAATTAAGCACTAAAGTCATCATCACATAAATCTTCCAAAGACTTTATGCTCTACTATTTGCTTAATTATGGGCTTAGTAATAATAAGTTATTTTATCAAATAAATTAACCTATTATTAATTCCCAATTGAAAATTAAATCATTTAAAACATTTAATCCAAGGATTATATATTTTAAATATTCAACTTTTCAATTCTTTCTTGATTTTAATAGTCCAACTATTTAATCAATTATTAAGGTACTATTTATTATAATGATTACAATAATCCAATTATTTAATCAACTATAATTTTAATATTGATTACTATAATCCCATTATAAAATCAACTATCATTTAATTCAATTATATTGATTACTATAATCCAATTACAAAATCAACTATATATTGAATGAGTTTGTATATAGTCCAACTATATATATTTTTTAAAACAACATAAATATTAGTCCGACTAATACTTTTGATTAATATGACGAGTAAAATATAAATGAGCGTGTTTAGCGAGTATTCGAACGAATGTTGCAAATTCAATACTTGCCTCCCACTATTTTTCGTCGAGCCTCTAACCCTCTGTGGAGTACTCGGGAAACCGTGTTTCCTAGTGGGCTAGGATCCTATTAAATAACACACAACCCTGACTTTGGCCAATAAAAAGCTGTATGCTATTTAACTAGGTAGATCTCACAGATCAATTGGATCTCATCCAATTCCTAGATCCGGTTAGGTGGACATCCAAGTCCGAAACATATGTATAATGTCAATGTATCCAATACATTTTCCTAACCATATCCTCTGAATCATCTAGGCCTTGGCTTTGGCCAAAAACAAACCTAATGATTCCAGTTAAGCGGGACCCATTGACGAGGAAAGTTTCGTAATCAATGTCATTGGACAAAAAGTGACCTTGACTTTGGCCAATAAAAATCACGATTTGGACAAGAAACCGATATGCAACAAAACTCTCATGATTCAAGTACATCCTTGATTGACAAGGTCTTGACTTTGGTCAAAAACAACCAATGCCAATCGGATCTTGAACAAGAATCATTCAATGGAAGGATATTTGCTTAATATAATTGAGGGATTTTCGCGTGCAAATTGGCTACCAATTTAATTATCTTTGTTAAGGTCTCATCATCATACACCCTTAAACATGCATTCTAAATACATAATAAAGCGAGTATGAAATAAAATAATAATGATATGCGGATGGATACTTACACATTGATCCTAGATCAAATCTCTCCCTTTCTCACTCAAGCTAGCACTTGTACTACTTCTACCCGTTACACTACACTTCTAAAGAAACCTCATATACATAGAGGGGAATAGGTGAGAAGAGAATACAAAGAGAAAGAAGGTGATAAGGCTGGACACGCAGGTCCAATTTAATAAATCGAATTTATTACAACAATTTCTAAAATTGCCCACCCGACTAATATCCATCCGATATACATTATTCATTCAACACAACCACGTATTCACACACATAAGCATGCTATCAATCAATCTAATCAAATTAATAATCTGATAATTAAGTGATCATCCAATGTTCAAACAACGATTTGATTTTGTTCGAGTCAAACTCGTTTTTGCGAATAAGTACTTAAAGTACGAATTCATGAATTAAATTAAACTACATCATTAAATCAATTTAACATGTATTTAATACTAATTCACTATTCAATTCCAAATTAAATATTACACTTTATATTAATAAACCTTTTACGATTTAAATTCCAAATTCAATCGCGTCGGACTCAAAGTCCGAATAACGTCCAACGTCAATTCAATTAAAGTCCAATGGGCTTTTGATTGATTTCTTAAGGCGTGGACTTTTGGTCAACTCGGGTCAAACCGATAACCAAAGTCCAATCCGGGATTTACCCCTAAGCCCATAAATCAATCTTGGCCCATTAGGCCCAATTGAACTTAAAGGTTCATTAGTCGCAATTGGGCTTTATGGTTAAGGTTTTGGGCCCAATTGGATCCAATCCACTTGGCCTAAACCAAACTTGATAAATCAAGCCCAATAGGCCCAATTACAACTTAAATTCTAATTTCCAAAATTAGGCCCAATTAATAAATCCAAAATCCAATTTTCACAATTTATTACCAAAAGTGCATTATATGATTAATCAACTAAATCAACATTTCAAAACACCAAATTAGTCCAATTAATCATACTTAATTCATTATTACATGTCAAACACACATAATGAAAAATCAAACCCATTACATGCTTTAATGCTCTCGGCCAAGGAGGGATTTTGTGTCCGATTCGGTTTCAATCCAATTAATTACAATCGACATCAATCACCATCCGAATGATTTCATACACATCCAATGTCACAAAACCAAATTACCAAGACATTAAGGGCTATTATATTCGGCCAACATAAGAAATTGGGGTTTTTGTTCAATTCAAATTCAATCCAATTGACTTCAAATTAACATCATCCTACATCATTCTAACTCATCCAATGATTAAAATGAAAAATTCCAAGATCCAAAATCACTATACATTCGGCCAAGGTGTTAATTTTGGGGAAAATAATTCCAAATCATTTTTCATCAAATTAGTCCAACCAAAATGAATTTAAACATGTTATAAGCATACTCAAACAAGCAATTTATTCAAATCATGCTCAACAAACATTTACCCAAATTTTAAGCCCTACAAATTTCATGCTTGCAACATTAGCTCATGATGCCATTGTTGGTTTATTCTAAGGTCCCAAGATCAAATCAAGACATGAAATAATGCGTGAATACATCAACGGAGGTAGCGGAATACTCACATTGATCGGTTATGTCGATTTGAAGACGAATCAAGGCCAAAAACGCACTGCCTTTCACGCCCACTGCAACAGTCCACTGTCCTTGCAAAACAGAATTTCGGGTCTCAAAACGAAGCTCCAAACTCCATCGGATGAGTCCCGCCTCATGGTCGAACCTCCCTACCACCTTCGCAAGACTTGTAAGTGTGCTAGCACTTGATTTCTCACCATGAGAAACCACTCTTGCTTCCCTTTGCTCACGTTTTTCTGGTTCAAAACCAGTGAGCATTGTGCCCATTTGGGCGTGAGAGAAGAGAGAATTTGAGAGAGATGAAGTTTTGTTTAATTTAAAATGATTTACCAAAAATCAATTTATATTTATGCCATAATATTTATTAAATAAATAATAAAATTATGACACAAAACATGCAATGGCTTAGAGTGTCAAACACTCAATTTCCATGCAAGACATTGAGTGCATTGTACACTATCTACATGCAAAGCATTAGAATGACATGTGTCATGTGGGCCCCACACGTTTCCAAATGAAAGTGGGCCCACGTGCACTCACGCGTTCGGGTTCGATATTTCCGAAATACCGAGCTTACGTCGCGACGTTAATTCAATCGAATTTAAATAAATAATTGCGCCTGGCGAAATTATTATTTACGTCGCTAACGAATTAATTCTAAATTAACTCGTTTGCCCGAATTAAAATCTAATTTTAATTCCGCGTCGAAATCTAATTTCGTTTAATATATCGAATATATTAATTCATCGATTAATTCCAAATTAATCGTTCTCTCTCTTTAGACGACATTTTATCCCGGATAAAATATCTCCGTTATTAATCCTAGATTAATTTTCTCTCTCTTCTATTATAATCCCAGATTATTCAAGAGTGCGAGTTGTGCGTCATCGGTGGATTATCGGGAAGCGACCCATGAGATCCCCGATAATCTGGCAGTAAATACGGTCGTCGGAGTATCCGAATCACGTACGTACCAAGTACTACGTTCTACCGATTTACGAGACAAGGTCGACTCCTAGCAAAGCACCAAGTCTACCCAATTCTCCGGACATATCCATTTAAGAATTTAAGATCTGTATCAAGCGTAGTATACAATGTATGTGCATATCGGCCCAGTATCGGATAATCACGTGCTAGGGCTGGGGCTGGATAAGTGTCTGCCCCGTCCGAAACACATATCGGATGTCTGGTAACTAGTCTCTATAATCGGATATTCATGACCTGGTCATAATATCACGATTGGATGCGCATCACTTAAAGAGCACTAATACCGTATCCTGCGTGACATCATCTCCATTATGACTGGAGTGACACTTCCGTCTTGACATCACATCCAATACACTACGATTCTCTGATAAACCCAGAAGTGGTGTACACAGAACCAGTTAAGATCCCCCACCACCAAAACCAAAGTTTACCGATTGTCGTAAGTATTAGCGATGTAAGTCTCAGGTTAAGACTATACACACCTACCTTGATTTCGGCCACCCATAGACACCTAGTCATAATACCATGGGATTCCGAAGGGTCTATCCAGAGCGAAGCTGTTTCCCGTACCATCGGTGAAACACGACCTCCTATCGCACTTGCACAAGTATCCAATACTTATATATATGAGAACTATGTCGTTGTGCCCTCACAACGCGCACAAGTGCAATACTAGCCTATTCCGCATTATCGATGTCCAGTCTCGATAATACTACGGCTAGGGATATTTAATGATTAATCCTTCGTGGACTGATACTGTCTCATATCATCTCAATCCAGGAACTAATCATAGGGACCTCTCTTCATTTATATATCTATGGTGATCTAATCACAAATGATGAGAGTGCAATTTCCTTGTCACATAGTTAATTTGCTACAACAACACAATGATCTGTGCAAATAGTGACGCTATGGGTCATTTTGTCCAACAGATCCAGTATCAAATGTCATGTGCTAGGCTTGGGGGTGGAATTGTGTCTGCACCCGTTACGAAGCACATATCGGATGTTGGTAGATAGTCTCTTTAATCGGATATAACATGACAGTGGTTCATAATATCCCGATAGCTGCAGCATTTAAGAATACTAGTACGTATCCTACGTGAAATCATCTCCATATGATGGAGTGATACTTCCGTCTTGAACATCACACCCAACACACGACGATTCTCGATATACCGAGGAAAAGAGGCGTACAACAGAAAACCGGTGTAAGCCCTGGTTAACCAAAACCAAAGGTAATTATTGTCGAAGTATTAGCGGTGGCAAGTCTCATGTTAAGACCAATACAAACAACCTACCCTGATCCCAAAAAGTCCTTTCATAGACACATGGTCATACCTACCAATGAAGTCCGAGGGGGTCTAACCAAAGCAAGCTGTTTCCCGTACCCATCGGTAAAACCAACCTCCCCCGTATTTTATTTTTGTTGTTACCCCTTTACCACCCACTTCATGAGTATCCGATACCCAATATATGAGAACTATGTCGTTGTGCCCTCACAACGCGTACAAGTGTAATACGAGTCTTTTACCATTTATCGATGTTCAAATCTCGATAATACTCTGACTAGGGAATATTTAATGATGTTATCCGTTCGTGGGACTGATACGGTCTCATATCCTTCTCAATCCAGGACAAATCATATTAGACCGCACATATCATTTATACATCTTGGTGATCTAATCACAATGATAAGGAGTAATCTCCTTTGTCACGTAGTTAATTTGTACAACAACACAATATCTGTACAAATAGTGACGCTATGGGTCTAATTGTCCAACATTTTATCGATTATGAACTTTGCAGCAGTGAACCGAGCACTTCAAGTTCCTCATTCTCCATAGTATAAGAAAGATCCTTAGTTCATCTAAGATACTTAAGGTTGTTTCTTAACATCAAGCCAGTGACGATCACTATGGATTGGCCTAGATTGTGACTCCATATGCTCAAGCATATGAGACACCAGATCGCGTATCATTTGATTGCAATGTACGAGTTCTCGACAGTGCAAACAACTTTTTAAATCTATCCCAGTAGATCCCTTATTCTATAATACAGGTTTTGTCTCTCCTAAGAATTCTACGGAGAATTTTTCATGAAAGCCAAACTTTCACCGATTGTATTATGGGAATAGCATTTCCATGAAATGATATATCATCATTAGTTTAGGACATTCATCGTCAGTACGCTACCACTAACCTCCTTATATGCACAAGAATTATATCGTTTTTGAATTAAATCATAGACCATTATGATTACATCAAAACTATAGTTTCCAAGAACGCAATGCTTGCTTCAATCCATAAATGGATCGATTTAACTTGCAAACCTTTACTTGTTTTGGTACACAAACCTTCAGGATGTTTGTAAACATCCTCCAAAAGTTTTCGTTTAAGGAAAACTTTTTGAGTTCGCTGCCATAATTTCATAATGAAAACATGCAGCATGTAGCAAGCCATTATCCAA
>SKCR01021527.1:0-13282 GCA_019454045.1 Zanthoxylum bungeanum | reverse complement strand
CCAACTGACTACGTACGAGGAAGTGATACAAGGTATCGACTCCCTATTATGACAAAGTGTCATGAATCCGAAATGGATTCCATGTATATCAACAAGTTTGGATACTGGTTGATGTACCACAAGGCATTATGCCTATTGGTACTATATAAGTCTTCAAGGAAGACATACATGGATGGCAACATACCAACGTGTAAAAGCTAGGCTTTTATCGGAAAGGTATCGTTATCAACATTATGTTGATTACGATTCAACCTTTTACCTGTTGCCACGGTAAATCCATTTGGATAATGTTTGTTTAAGCTGCATGTTTCATTTATGAAATATGTCAACTTAACGGGAAAATCGCTTTCCTGAAAAGGAAACCTTTCGGAGGATGTTTACAACATCCTGTCGTTTTTTCGTACCAAAACTAGCAAACAAGGTTTGCAAGTTATTCGATCCATGTTTGGATTGAAGCAAGCATAGGATCTTGGAATTATCGTTTTGATGTAATCATAATGGTGTATGATTTAATTCAAAACGAAAATTCTTGTGTATATAAGGGTTAGTGGGAGCGCACTGACAGTGGCTGTCCTATAAAATGATAATATGTCATTTCTTGGAAATGACATTCCCATAAAATAATCGGTGAAAGCTTGGCTTTCCTGAAAACGACTATAAGTCGCCAACGGTACTATACAGTTTGAATAACGGTACAGTGAGCTGGAAATCTTCCAAGCAAGATACTGTTACCGAATAAACAACAAATGCGGGTTATTGCTGCAGCTGAGGCGGCAATAGAAGCCTTCTGGGTCGATAATAAATCTAATTAGATTAGATATAATTCTGTTAGCAGCTAAGCTAGGCTTGAGCACATGCTAAAGAATTAATGGTCTCATCAACGATCCAGATATATACTTCGATATTCATCTGATTCGTTCGGATCATACATCGTGGCGATGTGATGATCGAATAAATCGTGTCAGATGATAATCATGCAAATCCGCTGACGAAAGTCTTTCATCAGCAATTTGAGCCAACCGTCCATAGTTCGGGTGTCAAGCACTCGAGTGACTGGATATAGGCCAAGTGGGAGATTGTTGGACAATTATGACCCATAGCGTCACTATTTGTACAGATCATGGTGTTGTTGTACAAATTAACTATGTGACAAAGGAGATTGCACTCTTATCATTTGTGATTAGATTACCTAGATATATAAATGATGAGAGGTCCCTATGATTTGTTACTAGACGGAGAATGATATGAGACAGTATCAGTCCACGAAGGATAAATTATTAAACATCCCTAGTCAGAGCATTATCGAGATTGGACATCGATGATTGCGTAAAAGACTAGTATTACACTTATGCGCGTTGTGAGGGCACAACGGCATAGTTCTCATATATTTGGGTATAGGATACTCATGCAAGTGTAATAGGAGGTTGTGTTTCACCGATGGTTTGGGAAACAGCTTCGCTCTGGATAGACCCCTCGGAATTCCATTGGTAGTATGACTACGTGTCTATGGAAGTCTTAAATCAGGGTAGGTGTATTTGGTCTTAACCTGAGACTTGCACCGCTAATGCATACGACAATCAATATACTTTGGTTGAGGTCGTCCAGGGCTTTAACCGGTTTCTGTGTACGCCAATTCTGGGTATATCGAGAATCGTAGTGTGTTGGGTGTGATGTCAAGATGGAAGTGTCACTCCAGTCATATGGAGTTGATGATCGCGCAGGGATACAGAATTGGTTCTCTAAATAAGGTTGCAACCGTCGGGATAATATGACTTGGTCATGATTATCCGATATTAAAGAGACTAGTTGCTTGTTATCCGATATATGCATCGTACGGGGCAGACACTGTACCAGCCCCAGGCCTTGCATGTGATCATCTGATACTGGAAAGAAATACGTAATACTACATATACTACACCTGATATAGATCATTATTCCTTTAAGGATATTTCCGGAGAATTGGGTAATTATGCTTGGCATGATTATTTAATTAAATTAGATTTAATAACGACGCAACGGAAAATTCGTTAATTTGGAATTAGCGAACCCGAGCCCGAGATTATTTGCGAGCGCATTCGCATTTCGAATTCGAGTGCGGCAAATCAAATCAAGCATCAAATCGCTAGTCGTATCTAGCGTCACATCATTCGTCAATCAAGTGATGGATGTCTTTCACTTTGAGTTATTGACGCCAGTCACTATTCACTGAGTGATGGATTGATGGCAAGTTGATGTGTGTGGTTGGCATTTAATGCTTTGTTTTTGGAGGGAAAAATTTGTGTATAGGTTTTGGAAATCATTTTACCAATTTTAAGTAAAACAAAAACATAACACAAATATATCTCTCTCTCCTCCATTTCCTCTCCATCTCACACCCTTGGGGCTGCTATTTTCTTCTGGTTCTTGGCAGTTCACTGCCGTGGAAGTGAAGGAAAATGGCAAAGTGCTTGGTTTTTGCGGCAAAAATCAGAGAGCTAGCACTCCGAGAGACATGCGAAGGTAATAGGGAAGTTCACCCATGAGCCGGGAATCGTTCGACGAAGCTTGGAGCTTGAGAAAGGAGACCAAAAGGCCGAACCAGTGAGCTTGAACTGCTGTTTTGGCGTGACCAGTGCAGTGGGCAGAATGAAGATTTTGTTCGTTGTAGCGTCGCTCAACCGCTCGATGTAAGTATTCGCGACTTCCTCGATTTGTATTCGCACATATTTCATCGTTTGTTATTCGATCCTATGGACCTAGAAACTCCAACATATAATCCCTCCATCACAGGTATCCAGATTATCCCAGAGATATAGATATGAACGTCAAATCTCTATATGTATAATCTCGTCGAAGATTCTATTAGCAATCTCTTAATAACACTTAGAACTCACTTCTAAATTGTACCACGTGTTGGAGTTCTACGGTCCCAAGGATCGAATCAAAAGCATATAAACATGTGTGAATAACAACGACGAAGTTGCGGAATACTTACATCGATCGGTTGAGCGACGCTACGATGAACAAAACTTGATTCTGCTCACTGTCACAGCTCACTGCAGTTTCTGTTTTGGCATCCTTGTTTGATCATCTTCGTCAAGCTCCAAGCTTTGTCAAATGATTCCCGGCTCATGGGTGGACTTCCCTATCACCTTCGCATGACTTCGTAGTGTGCTAGCACTCCCGATTTTGCCACAAAATCGCGACTCTAAGCTTCCCTTTTCCTCTTGGCTCACGGCAGTTCACTGCCAAATCCAGTGAAGAAATGTTGCCCAATGGGCGAGAGAGAGAGAGATGAGAGAGAAGGAGAGAATTGTATGGTTTGATTCCAAATTTGTGTATCTAATACACATGTGAATTTCAAATTCATTTCATGTGCATTTGGCTTTCAAAAAGTCAAGCAATAATGGCACCAACCACTTCTATCAACTCACATCACTCATGAAAGAGTATAGTATTCTTTCAATTATGACTCCTCCCGTAACACGTCAGTTTGACGGTATGTCCGAACCGAGTAATCGAATTTTGTTAGACATGATAAGGTTAATCATGAGTCGCTCTGAGCTACCATTTCCTTCAACGGATAAGCATTAACAGTGCAGAACTTATTTAGAATAAGGTTCCATAAAAATCTGTTTGACAGATTTCGTGCCAATTGTAGGTTATCCTAGGGATACCAAAGTATTGTACTTATACAATCTCACAAGAGAACAATTAGATTGTTGCTCGCCATGTGGTTTTCCTAAGAGGAATATCGATATGCAGTGGTAAGTGGGAGGATAGTAAAACTCGATGAAAATCGGAGTAATACTATTCCAGGCATCGATTCCTAATGGAACACAAATAGTTCATCAAGGATGAAACTATACCAGTAATCTTCGAATACACAAGAACTGCGTAGATCGGAGAGAGTCAGAAAACAACATGGGTATGGGTTTCTGATCTCACCTCATAAAGATGTCTATCTTATTGAGGTATACCAACTGAATACGTACGAGGAAGTGATACAAGGTATCGACTCCCTATTATGACAAAGTGTCATGAATCCGAAATGGATTCCATGTATATCAACAAGTTTGGATACTGGTTGATGTACCACAAGGCATTATGCCTATTGGTACTATATAAGTCTTCAAGGAAGACATACATGGATGGCAACATACCAACGTGTAAAAGCTAGGCTTTTATCGGAAAGGTATCGTTATCAACATTATGTTGATTACGATTCAACCTTTTACCTGTTGCCACGGTAAATCCATTTGGATAATGTTTGTTTAAGCTGCATGCTTCATTTATGAAATATGTCAACTTAACGGGAAAATCGCTTTCCTGAAAAGGAAACCTTTCGGAGGATGTTTACAACATCCTGTCGGTTTTTTCGTACCAAAACTAGCAAACAAGGTTTGCAAGTTATTCGATCCATGTTTGGATTGAAGCAAGCATAGGATCTTGGAATTATCGTTTTGATGTAATCATAATGGTGTATGATTTAATTCAAAACGAAAAGATTCTTGTGTATATAAGAGGGTTAGTGGGAGCGCACTGACAGTGCCTGTCCTATAAATAATGATAATATGTCATTTCTTGGAAATGACATTCCCATAAAATAATCGGTGAAAGCTTGGCTTTCCTGAAAACGACTATAAGTCGCCAACGGTACTATACAGTTTGAATAACGGTACAGTGAGCTGGAAATCTTCCAAGCAAGATACTGTTACCGAATAAACAACAAATGCGGGTTATTGCTGCAGAGCTGAGGCGGCAATAGAAGCCTTCTGGGTCGATAATAAATCTAATTAGATTAGATATAATTCTATTAGCAGCTAAGCTAGGCTTGAGCACATGCTAAAGAATTAATGGTCTCATCAACGATCCAGATATATACTTCGATATTCATCTGATTCGTTCGGATCATACATCGTGGCGATGTGATGATCGAATAAATCGTGTCAGATGATAATCATGCAAATCCGCTGACGAAAGTCTTTCATCAGCAATTTGAGCCAACCGTCCATAGTTCGGGTGTCAAGCACTCGAGTGACTGGATATAGGCCAAGTGGGAGATTGTTGGACAATTATGACCCATAGCGTCACTATTTGTACAGATCATGGTGTTGTTGTACAAATTAACTATGTGACAAAGGAGATTGCACTCTTATCATTTGTGATTAGATTACCTAGATATATAAATGATGAGAGATCCCTATGATTTGTTACTAGACGGAGAATGATATGAGACAGTATCAGTCCACGAAGGATAAATTATTAAACATCCCTAGTCAGAGCATTATCGAGATTGGACATCGATGATTGCGTAAAAGACTAGTATTACACTTATGCGCGTTGTGAGGGCACAACGGCATAGTTCTCATATATTTGGGTATAGGATACTCATGCAAGTGTAATAGGAGGTTGTGTTTCACCGATGGTTGGGAAACAGCTTCGCTCTGGATAGACCCCTCGGAATTCCATTGGTAGTATGACTACGTGTCTATGGAAGTCTTAAATCAGGGTAGGTGTATTTGGTCTTAACCTGAGACTTGCACCGCTAATGCATACGACAATCAATATACTTTGGTTGAGGTCGTCCAGGGCTTTAACCGGTTTCTATGTACGCCAATTCTGGGTATATCGAGAATCGTAGTGTGTTGGGTGTGATGTCAAGATGGAAGTGTCACTCCAGTCATATGGAGTTGATGATCGCGCAGGGATACAGAATTGGTTCTCTAAATAAGGTTGCAACCGTCGGGATAATATGACTTGGTCATGATTATCCGATATTAAAGAGACTAGTTGCTTGTTATCCGATATATGCATCGTACGGGGCAGACACTGTACCAGCCCCAGGCCTTGCATGTGATCATCTGATACTGGAAAGAAATATGTAATACTACATATACTACACCTGATATAGATCATTATTCCTTTAATGATATTTCCGGAGAATTGGGTAGGCATGGCGCTTTGCTAGAGGCCAACCTTGTCTTGTAAATCGGTAAAACGTAGTACTTGGTACTTACGTGTTCGGATAATCCGACGATCGTATTTACTGCCAACATATCTGGGGATCTCATAGGTCGCTTCCCAAAGATTCACCGATGACGTATGACTCGCACTTTTAATTAATCTGGGATTAATTAGATGAGAGAGAAAATTAATCTGGGATTAATTACGGAGATATTTTATATGGGATAAAATATCATTTAAAGAGAGAGAACGATTAATTTGGAATTAATCGATTAATTAATATATTTGATATATTAAACGAAATTGGATTTCGACGCGGAATTAAAATTAGATTTTAATTCGGGCGAACGAATTAATTTAGAATTAATTCGTTAGCGACGTGAATAGTAATTATGCTTGGCATGATTATTTAATTAAATTAGATTTAATAACGACGCAACGGAAAATTCGTTAATTTGGAATTAGCGAACCCGAGCCCGAGATTATTTGCGAGCGCATTCGCATTTCAAATTCGAGTGCGGCAAATCAAATCAAGCGTCAAATCGCTAGTCATATCTAGCGTCACATCATTCGTCAATCAAGTGATGGATGTCTTTCACTTTGAGTGATTGACGCCAGTCACTATTCACTGAGTGATGGATTGATGGCAAGTTGATGTGTGTGGTTGGCATTTAATGCTTTGTTTTTGGAGGGAAAAATTTGTGTATATGTTTTGGAAATCATTTTACCAATTTTAAGTAAAACAAAAACATAACACAAATATCTCTCTCTCTCCTCCATTTCCTCTCCATCTCACGCCCTTGGGGCTGCTATTTTCTTCTGGTTCTTGGCAGTTCACTGCCGTGGAAGTGAAGGAAAATGGAAGCAAAGTGCTTGGTTTTTGCGGCAAAAATCAAGAGAGCTAGCACTCCGAGAGACATGCGAAGGTAATAGGGAAGTTCACCCATGAGCCGGGAATCGTTCGACGAAGCTTGGAGCTTGAGGAAGGAGACCAAAAGGCCGAACCAGTGAGCTTGAACTGCTGTTTTGGCGTGACCAGTGCAGTGGGCAGAATGAAGATTTTGTTCATTGTAGCGTCGCTCAACCGCTCGATGTAAGTATTCCGTGACTTCCTCGATTTGTATTCGCACATATTTCATCGTTTGTTATTCGATCCTATTGACCTAGAAACTCCAACATATAATCCCTCCATCACAGGTATCCAGATTATCCCAGAGATATAGATATGAACGTCAAATCTCTATATGTATAATCTCGTCGAAGATTCTATTAGCAATCTCTTAATAACACTTAGAACTCACTTCTAAATTGTACCACGTGTTGGAGTTCTACGGTCCCAAGGATCGAATCAAAAGCATATAAACATGTGTGAATAACAACGACGAAGTTGCGGAATACTTACATCGATCGGTTGAGCGACGCTACGATGAACAAAACTTGATTCTGCTCACTGTCACAGCTCACTGCAGTTTCTGTTTTGGCATCCTTGTTTGATCATCTTCGTCAAGCTCCAAGCTTTGTCAAATGATTCCCGGCTCATGGGTGGACTTCCCTATCACCTTCGCATGACTTCGTAGTGTGCTAGCACTCCCGATTTTGCCACAAAATCGCGACTCTAAGCTTCCCTTTTCCTCTTGGCTCACGGCAGTTCACTGCCAAATCCAGTGAAGAAATGTTGCCCAATGGGCGAGAGAGAGAGAGATGAGAGAAGGAGAGAATTGTATGGTTTGATTCCAAATTTGTGTATCTAATACACATGTGAATTTCAAATTCATTTCATGTGCATTTGGCTTTCAAAAAGTCAAGCAATAATGGCACCAACCACTTCTATCAACTCACATCACTCATGAAAGAGTATAGTATTCTTTCAATTATGACTCCTCCCGTAACACGTCAGTTTG
Source organism: Zanthoxylum bungeanum (assembly GCA_019454045.1). NCBI lineage: Eukaryota > Viridiplantae > Streptophyta > Magnoliopsida > Sapindales > Rutaceae > Zanthoxylum > Zanthoxylum bungeanum. The sequence continues at coordinate 5,435 of SKCR01021527.1, read as the reverse complement.
ACGGTGTGTCCGAACCGAGTAATCGAATTTTGTTAGACATGATAAGGTTAATCATGAGTCGCTCTGAGCTACCATTTCCTTCAACGGATAAGCATTAACAGTGCAGAACTTATTTAGAATAAGGTTCCATAAAAATCTGTTTGACAGATTTCGTGCCAATTGTAGGTTATCCTAGGGATACCAAAGTATTGTACTTATACAATCTCACAAGAGAACAATTAGATTGTTGCTCGCCATGTGGTTTTCCTAAGAGGAATACCGATATGCAGTGGTAAGTGGGAGGATAGTAAAACTCGATGAAAATCGGAGTAATACTATTCCAGGCATCGATTCCTAATGGAACACAAATAGTTCATCAAGGATGAAACTATACCAGTAATCTTCGAATACACAAGAACCGCGTAGATCGGAGAGAGTCAGAAAACAACATGGGTATGGGTTTCTGATCTCACCTCATAAAGATGTCTATCTTATTGAGGTATACCAACTGACTACGTACGAGGAAGTGATACAAGGTATCGACTCCCTATTATGACAAAGTGTCATGAATCCGAAATGGATTCCATGTATATCAACAAGTTGGATACTGGTTGATGTACCACAAGGCATTATGCCTATTGGTACTATATAAGTCTTCAAGGAAGACATACATGGATGGCAACATACCAACGTGTAAAAGCTAGGCTTTTATCGGAAAGGTATCGTTATCAACATTATGTTGATTACGATTCAACCTTTTACCTGTTGCCACGGTAAATCCATTTGGATAATGTTTGTTTAAGCTGCATGTTTCATTTATGAAATATGTCAACTTAACGGGAAAATCGCTTTCCTGAAAAGGAAACCTTTCGGAGGATGTTTACAACATCCTGTCGGTTTTTTCGTACCAAAACTAGCAAACAAGGTTTGCAAGTTATTCGATCCATGTTTGGATTGAAGCAAGCATAGGATCTTGGAATTATCGTTTTGATGTAATCATAATGGTGTATGATTTAATTCAAAACGAAAAGATTCTTGTGTATATAAGAGGGTTAGTGGGAGCGCACTGACAGTGGCTGTCCTATAAATAATGATAATATGTCATTTCTTGGAAATGACATTCCCATAAAATAATCGGTGAAAGCTTGGCTTTCCTGAAAATGACTATAAGTCGCCAACGGTACTATACAGTTTGAATAACGGTACAGTGAGCTGGAAATCTTCCAAGCAAGATACTGTTACCGAATAAACAACAAATGCGGGTTATTGCTGCAGCTGAGGCGGCAATAGAAGCCTTCTGGGTCGATAATAAATCTAATTAGATTAGATATAATTCTGTTAGCAGCTAAGCTAGGCTTGAGCACATGCTAAAGAATTAATGGTCTCATCAACGATCCAGATATATACTTCGATATTCATCTGATTCGTTCGGATCATACATCGTGACGATGTGATGATCGAATAAATCGTGTCAGATGATAATCATGCAAATCCGCTGACGAAAGTCTTTCATCAGCAATTTGAGCCAACCGTCCATAGTTCGGGTGTCAAGCACTCGAGTGACTGGATATAGGCCAAGTGGGAGATTGTTGGACAATTATGACCCATAGCGTCACTATTTTACAGATCATGGTGTTGTTGTACAAATTAACTATGTGACAAAGGAGATTGCACTCTTATCATTTGTGATTAGATTACCTAGATATATAAATGATGAGAGGTCCCTATGATTTGTTACTAGACGGAGAATGATATGAGACAGTATCAGTCCACGAAGGATAAATTATTAAACATCCCTAGTCAGAGCATTATCGAGATTGGACATCGATGATTGCGTAAAAGACTAGTATTACACTTATGCGCGTTGTGAGGGCACAACGGCATAGTTCTCATATATTGGGTATAGGATACTCATGCAAGTGTAATAGGAGGTTGTGTTTCACCGATGGTTTGGGAAACAGCTTCGCTCTGGATAGACCCCTCGGAATTCCATTGGTAGTATGACTACGTGTCTATGGAAGTCTTAAATCAGGGTAGGTGTATTTGGTCTTAACCTGAGACTTGCACCGCTAATGCATACGACAATCAATATACTTTGGTTGAGGTCGTCCAGGGCTTTAACCGGTTTCTATGTACGCCAATTCTGGGTATATCGAGAATCGTAGTGTGTTGGGTGTGATGTCAAGATGGAAGTGTCACTCCAGTCATATGGAGTTGATGATCGCGCAGGGATACAGATTGGTTCTCTAAATAAGGTTGCAACCGTCGGGATAATATGACTTGGTCATGATTATCCGATATTAAAGAGACTAGTTGCTTGTTATCCGATATATGCATCGTACGGGGCAGACACTGTACCAGCCCCAGGCCTTGCATGTGATCATCTGATACTGGAAAGAAATACGTAATACTACATATACTACACCTGATATAGATCATTATTCCTTTAAGGATATTTCCGGAGAATTGGGTAATTATGCTTGGCATGATTATTTAATTAAATTAGATTTAATAACGACGCAACGGAAAATTCGTTAATTTGGAATTAGCGAACCCGAGCCCGAGATTATTTGCGAGCGCATTCGCATTTCGAATTCGAGTGCGGCAAATCAAATCAAGCATCAAATCGCTAGTAGTCGATCTAGCGTCACATCATTCGTCAATCAAGTGATGGATGTCTTTCACTTTGAGTTATTGACGCCAGTCACTATTCACTGAGTGATGGATTGATGGCAAGTTGATGTGTGTGGTTGGCATTAATGCTTTGTTTTTGGAGGGAAAAATTTGTGTATAGGTTTTGGAAATCATTTTACCAATTTTAAGTAAAACAAAAACATAACACAAATATATCTCTCTCTCCTCCATTTCCTCTCCATCTCACACCCTTGGGGCTGCTATTTTCTTCTGGTTCTTGGCAGTTCACTGCCGTGGAAGTGAAGGAAAATGGAAGCAAAGTGCTTGGTTTTTGCGGCAAAAATCAAGAGAGCTAGCACTCCGAAGAGACATGCGAAGGTAATAGGGAAGTTCACCCATGAGCCGGGAATCGTTCGACGAAGCTTGGAGCTTGAGAAAGGAGACCAAAAGGCCGAACCAGTGAGCTTGAACTGCTGTTTTGGCGTGACCAGTGCAGTGGGCAGAATGAAGATTTTGTTCGTTGTAGCGTCGCTCAACCGCTCGATGTAAGTATTCCGCGACTTCCTCGATTTGTATTCGCACATATTTCATCGTTTGTTATTCGATCCTATGGACCTAGAAACTCCAACATATAATCCCTCCATCACAGGTATCCAGATTATCCCAGAGATATAGATATGAACGTCAAATCTCTATATGTATAATCTCGTCGAAGATTCTATTAGCAATCTCTAATAACACTTAGAACTCACTTCTAAATTGTACCACGTGTTGGAGTTCTACGGTCCCAAGGATCGAATCAAAAGCATATAAACATGTGTGAATAACAACGACGAAGTTGCGGAATACTTACATCGATCGGTTGAGCGACGCTACGATGAACAAAACTGATTCTGCTCACTGTCACAGCTCACTGCAGTTTCTGTTTTGGCATCCTTGTTTGATCATCTTCGTCAAGCTCCAAGCTTTGTCAAATGATTCCCGGCTCATGGGTGGACTTCCCTATCACCTTCGCATGACTTCGTAGTGTGCTAGCACTCCCGATTTTGCCACAAAATCGCGACTCTAAGCTTCCCTTTTCCTCTTGGCTCACGGCAGTTCACTGCCAAATCCAGTGAAGAAATGTTGCCCTATGGGCGAGAGAGAGAGAGATGAGAGAATGAGAGAATTGTATGGTTTGATTCCAAATTTGTGTATCTAATACACACATGTGAATTTCAAATTCATTTCATGTGCATTTGGCTTTCAAAAAGTCAAGCAATAATGGCACCAACCACTTCTATCAACTCACATCACTCATGAAAGAGTATAGTATTCTTTCAATGATGACTCCTCCCGTAACACGTCAGTTTGACGTGTGTGTCCGAACCGAGTAACCGAATTTTGTTAGACATGATAAGGTTAATCATGAGTCACTCTGAGCTACCATTTCCTTCAACGGATAAGCATTAACAGTGCAGAACTTATTTAGAATAAGGTTCCATAAAAATCTGTTTGACAGATTTCGTGCCAATTGTAGGTTATCCTAGGGATACCAAAGTATTGTACTTATACAATCTCACAAGAGAACAATTAGATTGTTGCTCGCCATGTGGTTTTCCTAAGAGGAATACCGATATGCAGTGGTAAGTGGGAGGATAGTAAAACTCGATGAAAATCGGAGTAGTAATATACTATTCTAGGCATCGATTCCTAATGGAACACAAATAGTTCATCAAGGATGAAACTATACCAGTAATCTTCGAATACACAAGAACCGCGTAGATCGGAGAGAGTCAGAAAACAACATGGGTATGGGTTTCTGATCTCACCTCATAAAGATGTCTATCTTATTGAGGTATACCAACTGACTACGTACGAGGAAGTGATACAAGGTATCGACTCCCTATTATGACAAAGTGTCATGAATCCGAAATGGATTCCATGTATATCAACAAGTTTGGATACTGGTTGATGTACCACAAGGCATTATGCCTATTGGTACTATATAAGTCTTCAAGGAAGACATACATGGATGGCAACATACCAACGTGTAAAAGCTAGGCTTTTATCGGAAAGGTATCGTTATCAACATTATGTTGATTACGATTCAACCTTTTACCTGTTGCCACGGTAAATCCATTTGGATAATGTTTGTTTAAGCTGCATGTTTCATTTATGAAATATGTCAACTTAACGGGAAAATCCTTTCCTGAAAAGGAAACCTTTCAGAGGATGTTTACAACATCCTGTCGGGTTTTCGTACCAAAACTAGCAAACAAGGTTGCAAGTTATTCGATCCATGTTTGGATTGAAGCAAGCATAGGATCTTGGAATTATCGTTTTGATGTAATCATAATGGTGTATGATTTAATTCAAAACGAAAAGATTCTTGTGTATATAAGTGGGTTAGTGGGAGCGCACTGACAGTGGCTGTCCTATAAATAATGATAATATGTCATTTCTTGGAAATGACATTCCCATAAAATAATCGGTGTGAAAGCTTGGCTTTCTGAAAACGACTATAAGTCGCCAACGGTACTATACAGTTTGAATAACGGTACAGTGAGCTGGAAATCTTCCAAGCAAGATACTGTTACCGAATAAAAACAACAAATGCGGGTTATTGCTGCAGCTGAGCGGCGGCAATAGAAGCCTTCTGGGTCGATAATAAATCTAATTAGATTAGATATAATTCTGTTAGCAGCTAAGCTAGGCTTGAGCACATGCTAAAGAATTAATGGTCTCATCAACGATCCAGATATATACTTCGATATTCATCTGATTCGTTCGGATCATACATCGTGGCGATGTGATGATCGAATAAATCGTGTCAGATGATA
>SKCR01021526.1:0-17651 GCA_019454045.1 Zanthoxylum bungeanum | reverse complement strand
AAACTCTGAGCGAACTTAGCGGATTAATTCCGAAATATATCATCTCTTGACTTTACCTTTCCTTCGACCGCTTTCCGCGAACTCCACGACTAAAAAGGCGGTGCCTCCTTTCAAGACTCCTCATCGGGTTTGGTATGCAAAAATGCAATGCCTACACGTATGATTTACTATTATCATTTCCAGAGAGATTTTATAATGAAATGATTACATTTTTGATTTGTTTGGTAACCTACCATTGTCATTTTCATATAAATTCTAGAATGAAAAGATTTATTTTTTGATTTGTTTGGTAATCTACAATTATCATTTTCAGAAAGATTATATAATGAAAGGATTTTATATCTGTCATTAGAATATAATGAAAGAATCTGAGCCGTCAATTAAGACATCTAAATATAGGTCTTTGGATACATTATCTCTCTTAATCATAATCATTTGTTACATTCTCTTTCATTTACTAAATGACATATATTATTGTGCTTTATAATATAGATTTTTAAATTTTAATACAAAAATACCAAAAACATTGAAATTCTTAATTTTTCTAACTTTTAAATATTAAAACATTCAAATATATAAATTTTTTTGGAAAAAAAAAAAATATTTTCTAAAATCTCTAGCGGAGCCCGATCGGTTATGGGCACGGGCAACACACGGCCCATAACCGAGTTATTCCATATATACAAGGGCAATGAATACAAAGTCCAAACGATATGTCTGTAAAATACGTTTTGTACGATATGTTGATATTCAATCCTAAAATTAGAGTTGTAATTGAGCTCTGCTGTAATTGAGCTCTGCTTAGGGGTGGGTACGGTTCGGTCTGTTTTAGTATGATTATAAAAAAAAAATTATAATTATAATTATTTTTTTTTTTTTTACTAATAAAAAAATAATAATGTTGACGGCTGATTTTGGTCTTAGGGCAATATTGGAATATTACTCCCGAGACAATCCTCCATCAATAGTGAATTTGTTCGGTTATGGGGGAACCAAAAGCAAATTTAGCAAAAGACAGACAAATACGCCAATCGACAAAGAGATTTAACGTGGTTCGGCGGATCAGATCCAACCTACGTCCACGGGCGCAAAACAGGTGATACTTTATTACTGAAATAAGCTTATCTGCTCCGTTTTGTGTTTACAAGTCTGATCGTAATGATCTGATATCCCTCACGCACACTCTACCCTCCTATTTATAATAGTGTATAAATCAAATTCCTTCTCCTACAAGAATTCCTAGTTAAGACAATTTCTTTTTCCCATAATGATTCATAGTCAGAAACTACCTTCACTTCCTTTATTCTACTGGGACACTGACTTATTAGTTTACCCCATGAAAATAGGACAACTTGTCATTTTATCCGTAAGAATATGATATCTTATCTTCCGGAGCATGGCTTGCCACATGATCGGTCTTCATGAGGTCGGTCATAATGGTCCTTTGAACTGAGAATGTTTCTGCCGATCTGATAATTGCTCGGTCATCCGAACTCAAGTGCTCGGCCATTTACTCATGTGGTCAGGTCGGTATTAATGATCCTGACCAAGAAGGGAATTACCATTTTTACCCTTGCCGTACTCCTTAAATATATCATCACCTGAAAACACCATCAACATCTGTCCTCTAGTTCTCGGTTCCAACGACTCATACAAGTTGGTGCCGGGAACTATATAAGAGTGGTACGGTTTGATGAACTGATAGCCGATTTCTGAATGAGAAATTTCATCGGCCCGCACTTACATCCTGATCGGTCTGACTCAGGTGTTCGGCCTGTCTTTCTTCCTACCGAGGTAAAATCCTCTTATTGCCCTTCTGTAATTTTTCCCCTCGAGACGCGCAACCGTCACATCCTCTTAAATGCCCATCAGATCACTTCTAGGGTTCAACGGGAGTCTGCCACTTGTCAACCCCGTCGTCTCCCCGCCAAAAAGCGAACAATCTGACCTCTATTGCTAACGCAAAGGACGTCCAATCTCGTCCGTCCATTTAATTTGGAAGATCATTTTAAAAGACGGCACGTGGCACATATCTGACGCTTTCGTTCAATCCAACGGCCACAAACGCACCGAACAGATTATATCAAAATGGAGTAAACATTGTTGCTTTCTTTTACGAACACTTCGACTTCCCTAATCGTGAGAACTCCTCATTCCTAACTGTGACCAGTGAGCTTGAAGAACAACCAGATCACACCGATCAAACTTTCATCTTTCCGAAGGAAACAAGTAAGTTTTTCTGACCGTCCTCATTGCTTTGTTTTTCATGAGTTACTAATCTGTTTGTTTGTCTGTTCTTTTTTTTTGTGAAGCATGTCTGGATTTTTTGGGATTTAGAGACTCATAGGTCTGTTTTTGGTTTAGCTCGATGGCGCTAGGGATAGATTTATGGTTTGATGGGTATTGTTAGGGCATTTAGAACCCACATGTTCTAGCTTTAGAAATTAGCTGTAGACTGACCTCCCCCATTTTTTCTTTTATTTCTCGGATGTCAGGGATGTCTAACACCAGGTCTTCCTCTGCAAACCCTGCTAGACCTCCAACCCCTCCCGTTGAATAGCTCTCCTCGGGCTCGGGGGCACCAAGCATAGAGGACCTCGACACTACCTCCACCCATTCTGAAATTGAACAAGATACTTACCATCAGAGAAAACCTCGAAATGACCCAGAGCCCGGTGATTTTGACTGCTCGGCTTTGGATATGGATCAGCCATCCAAAATAACTGAAGATGACCTAGCACTGCTCCGGCAGCGATATGACATTCTGATAGATATCGCTCTTGAAGTCCCCGGTCCAATGGACAGTGCTAGTCAACCGGACGAGGGTTCGGTGGCACTTCTTCTGGCTTTCTTTGAGTGTGGACTCCTGCTGCCGATGCAACGCTATTTCGCCTGGATGCTGGCCGAGATGGAGATTGCCCCCTGTCAACTGAGCCTGAATAGCTGGAAGATTTTGGCCGGGCTTCATGTGATTTGGAGTCGGGCGGGACTCGGTGAACCCTCTCTTGAAGAGGTGAAGAGGCTATATCGATTGAAGGCCAACCCAAAAACGCACCAGGGTTGGTATTACCTTTGTACTTATGCTGATTCGCTAAACGTTATCGGCAAGCTCCCCGACTCCAACAAGAACTTCAAAGACTTATGGTTTTGGGCCACATGAGATTGGGGACGAGTTCTGAGATCATACGAAGATGAGGTCTCTGTCCCGGATATCTTTAGAGCGAGAGGTTAGGACTTTAACCCTTAACGTTCTTACTTTTGATTTTACGATATGGTTTTAACTTCTCTAATTCTTCCCAGCTTGTTGGGGAGATGCTTCCAAGGTTTCCCATCAGGTCCGGCGGCGGGTACGTTGGGCTCGGTGTTATGCCGAACATTGGAAGCAATTGGTTAATGATGCGGTTTTTCTCGAGTCGGGCCTGATTCGGACTGCTCCTCCGAATGTCCCGGGGCGGATAGGTGGGTTTTACTGACCTTTTAACCAATCTCCTTGTTTGCTTAGCATGATGATAATTTGAATTTGCTCAGATTCTGGACTGACCACCCTTTTTGCCTTTGTTGTTTTTTTGTAGGTATGTCGAAAAGGCCAAGATACCTGGATCAACTGGCCGTTGTAACAAAGAAAATCGGCCATACCGGAGCCGGGTCCTCTCGGAAACGGCCAGCAACCGAGGCCAAAAAGGTGACTAAAGAGGCAGCCCCGTCAGCTGCCCAAAGTTTATCTCTCTCTTCCGGGGCATCACCAATAGTTTACGCCCCCAAGCCCATCAAAATCTACCGGGAAAAGAAGGCATCCGTTCGGGGCAGAGGAAGCCGAGCTGACCCGGGAGGTGGAGGAAGAAAGGGTCCCAAGCAAGAGGCAGCCCGTTCGGAAAGAGAAGAGAGTGCCAGAGGGTTCCTCCAAAAAACAGAAAGGCGTTGTGATTCTTGGCGTAGAAGACCTCGGTCAGGACATTCGGGAGGCCACTTCTCATCTGGTGCCGGCAATCAACGAACTGGCAGAGGCGCTCCCTCCGGCAAAGATTCCGAGATACGAAGATCTATCTCTCGAGGATGTGGTCACATTGTTGTGTTCCTAGATGGCAAAGGTAGTTACTCTTCCCTTATTTTCGCCGTGAGTTCATAACTTAGTTCGACTTCTGATTTTCTGTTTCTTCTCGGTAGGCGACCTATCTGGCGGCCAAGAACAAGGATCTTCTCCTAAGCCTTTTATCCGAGGGTGGCCAAACCCAGAGGCTCCAGAACCGGCTTAGTGAAATGGAGGCCGAGCTGGCCCGTAAAGATGAGAACATAAAGAATCTGGAGCTGGCTGCTGTTGAGGCCCATACCACAAATAAAGCTCTCAGGGCCGCCGCCTCTCTAGAGAGGAAGAATGTTGATGCTGCCAAGAAGGACTTGGAGGCTGCCCAGGCCGACAACAGGATCCTACAGGTGGAAGTGCGCAGCGTTGAGTCTAAGCTGAGGGCCAAAGATGAAGAGCTGGTACGGGCCCGGGACGAGCTTAATAAGAGGGAAGCTGAGATGGAGGCTGAGAGAGACGCAATCCGCCTTGAGGGGGTCGGGGACTGCGCCGAGATCATCCCGATGGTACTGCCCAACCTGGATATGGGGCCTATCCACGCGGCCATCCGCTTATGTAAATGGGAAATTTCACAGGGGGAGTTTCAAAGGTTGTTACCCCTTTCTCCCGAATAGGTGATGGATCTCGATCCTATCTCGATCGCCCCGGCTCCTGAGGTGGACCGACCTGAGGCCCCTTGTGGGAACACAGGAATCTGGGGCGACGCATGCTGTCCCGGGCTCGCGGCCCAGTCGGGAGTACGGAGTAGCCACGGGGGACTAAACCGGAGAATAAATGGAGTCGCCACCCGGTGTGAACCAGGAAAATGAGATTTAAGGCTGCACTCACCCCTCGCAAGGGAAGACCTCAAACCATTGGGTTCGGAATGGTCCCTTACTTATGCCACTTGTAATGACAGGATTTATATGATAATTTAATCAGGCTTAAGTATCACTTATTTCCAAGAGTATCATGCTTCTAACTCTACATGCAGGGAATTAGTCATCACAACATGCAACATCACATGGAAATCTCGTGAACATTTCTCGATCATGGAAAACTAAGAACAACCTAATCATGCTTGAGTACTATCTCATGAACCTATTAACCAAATAACATGCTAACAGCCTAATCATGCTTGAATATCATCCCAAGAACACATAGAATGGATAAATGCAGGAATACAAATAATATGATTGGCTACATAATACAAGAAAGATCAACCAAGAGGCAATTATGCATGAAATGATAAGACAGACTCAGTTCAGTGTGTGCGCGTTCGTGTAGCGTTCGTAAACGCGTTCGAACGGTAAACAGAAGGTTCGCGTTCGTGTGGCGTTTGATAACGCGTTCGAACGGAAATGAAACAGAATGCTCACGTTCGTATGGCGTTTGTTAACGCGTTCGAACGGAAATGAAACAGAATGCTCACGTTCGTATGGCGTTTGTTAACGCGTTCGAACGGAAATGAAACAGAATGCTCACGTTCGTATGGCGTTTGTTAACGCGTTCGAACGGAAATGAGACCTGATGCATGATAAGGCAAAATGCATGCGCGTTCGAGTTGCATTCGTAAACGCGTTCGAACGGGAACAGACCTGATGCATGAAATGGGACGCAATACATAAACAACAAAATAAAGGGGCGCGGCGAAGTACTGCCGTAAAGGTGGCCTTTTGGGGCTCTTGATCGCTCAAAGAGAGGACCTTTAGACCAACATACTAAGCCCATGCGCGTCACATCACAACACATGAAATAAAGACAACAACAGTGTAGGACTTCGTATGCCCAATTGAACGTACATTCAACCGAACACACATCGTCCGGCGCGGCGAAGTAGTGTCACAAAGGTGGCCTTTTAGGCTCTTCGTCTCTCAGATAGAAGACCTTTGGACTAACTCACTAAGCCCATGCGCTCGATCGCATCATACATACAAAAATAGAGCCAATCATATCAAAACCAAGTATGCCCGATTGAACACATCTTACATCCAATCCGGACACATATCAACCGGCGCGGCAAAGCATCGTGGTAAAGGGTTTTAACCCCTCCCCATAAGGGATCTTTCATTCCACTTACTAAGCCCATGCGCTTGATTGAACCATGCATAAAAAGATAAAGACAATAATATCAAACTAAGTATGCCCGATTGAACGTATCTTGCATCCAACCGAACACACATCAACCGGCGCGGCAAAGCATCGTGGTAAAGGGCTTTAACCCCTCCCCATAGGGGATTTTTCATTCCACTTACTAAGCCCATGCGCTCGATTGAATCATGCATAAATAAACAACATACAAAATTCAAGTGACGAAAAATAAACAAAAGCAACACAAAACAAAAGAGGGTGCCGTTTACTCAAGCGGTACGTGGAGTTGTGTCCAAGTACAGACCGCACTACCGTCCATTCGGATTCGGCTACGGAATTTACGTCTGGGTTTCCATCCTATATACCACAAGAGACTACACTCTTCCATTCATCCAATACCCACAACACACATCATACACAAACAAGATTTAACAAACAAGTAAAATACAATCAAAATAAATAACAAAAATCAAATAAAGATGAGTGTGAAAAGTACCCTCAGGTCTAACCTTTTAAGCCGTCTCTCGGACTCGCGTTTCACAAAGATCGGAAGGGGTAAAGCTCCGCAACTTTTCTGGTTCACTGGTTTGCCTTTTCCTTCGCTGTTTTGCCGCTCAAGCTACTGTTTCGAGTCTGTTTTGCTGCTGTTTCCTTGTGGTTTCGCTGCCGTTTCCTCTGTATTCTTTTGCTTACTGTTTTTGGGTGTGTTCTTCCTGTAATTTTCCTGTGTGTTGTGTATGAGCTAGCTAGCTAGGGTTGAGAAGTTGGTGAAGGGTTCTTTTTATAGAGAAGGGTTAGGCTTGACAAGGAAGGAGATTTGATTTGGTGTTGGATAAGGGAAGTCAAAGATTGAGGGGGGACAAATCTTGGCTAGATAGGGAAGGTTGAATATTAGTTTATGTTGATTAGGCATACAATATTTTAAGTTTGGGAATAATATATTGGTTGATTGATTTTAACTTGGTATGATTATATTTGATTGGTTTAGATTAGGTAAATGATTATATTTTATGTTTTATTTAATTGGTAAATGGTTTAAATATTTTATTTAATTGACTTTTAATTTAATTAATATTTGATTTAATTAGGATGTGTCTTATGGGCTTGGTGGGCTAATTGGGCTTGGGTTGAGGCTAGCAGCAAAACCAGAATTACTGACACTGTTCGAACGCTTCCTCGAACGCGACACGCACGCCCGCAATCTGCCTGACGTTCGAACGAATACACGAACGCATCACGAACGAAAACAGTGAACCTTGTTTATTCTGAATTTCCCCTTCCGATATTCGTTTCCCGCGGCTTCTGTGACTCAAAAGGTAGTGCCTCCAAATGAGACTCATCATCGGGTTTCACATGCAGAAATACAATGCCTACAGTCGCCCCCACTTTGATGGGACTTGTGCAGTGTGTGACTTTGAACAATCCTATCAAGTTATGCAATGCATTTCTACTTACCTGGCTCGCCAGCTGTCACTTGACTTACCATGTGTTGAGTTGAGTTGATTTGGTGGTGAGGTGCTGCGACCCCTGGTTCATTCCAGAACCGTGCTCCATTTTTAGAGCGTCATTTTCGGCATCTTTTGTGTGTGTGTGCTCCATTCTGGAGCGCCATTTTCGGCATTTGTTATCCTGAGATTCTTTGACCTTTGGGCTTTAATCCCGAACTGCGTTGAGATAGAGCTTTCTTCTCCTGGGCTTTATTCCCGAACTGTGTAGAGATATGGCTTTATTCCCCCGATCTGAGCTGACTGCGGGCTTTGTTCCTGAATTGTGTTAGATGTGGGCTTTTATTCCCTGATCTGAGCTGACTGTGGGCTTTATTCCCGAACTGTGTTGAATGTGGGCTTTATTCCCTGATCTGAGCTGACTGTGGGCTTTGTTCCTCAATTGTGTTAGATGTGGGCTTTATTCCCTGATCTGAGCTGACTGTGGGCTTTATTCCCGAACTGTGTTGAATGTGGGCTTTATTCCTTGATCTAAGCTGACTGTGGGCTTTTGTTCCTCAATTGTGTTAGATGTGGGCTTTATTCCCTGATCTGAGCTGACTGTGGGCTTTATTCCCGAACTGTGTTGAATGTGAGCTTTATTCCCCTGGGCCTTGTTCCCGAATTGCTTTGAAAGTGGGCTTTATTCCCATAGGCTTTGTTCCCGAGCTATGTTAAGATAGAGCTTTATTCCTCTGGGCTGTATTCCCGGAATGTACTGAGAGAGAGCTTTATTCTCCTGGGCTGTATTCCCGAACCGTGCTGAGAGAGAGCCTTATTCTCTTGGGCTGTATTCCCGAACTGTGCTGTATGTGGGCTTTATCCCCGATCTGATACTGATGTGGGCCTCGGCCCTAAACTGATACTGATATGGGCCTCGCCCTAAACTGATACTGATATGGGCCTCGCCCCCAGACTGATACTGATATGGGCCTCGCCCCCAGACTGATACTGATATGGGCCTCGCCCCCAGACTGATACTGATATGGGCCTCGCCCCCAGACTGATACTGATATGGGCCTCAACCCTGGGACTCGTCCCCAAGCTACTGATAATGACGTGGGCCTCGCCCTCCAGATTTCATATCCGGCAAGACTGATGTTGATGCTAATGTGGGCCTCGCCCCCCCTCAGAGTGCCATACCCGAAACTCAAACTCAAATGGGCCTCAACCCTGGAATCATTACCTGAATCCAATACTGTGCTTTTTACCGTTTCTGATTAGCTTGTTCTTTGCCGCTTTCTTATTCTTTAAAACCTGTGAACACAAAATAAAACAAACACAAAAGGATGCAAAATATGTTACGTGTATGCATGCATGAATGTTCCTATCCCGTCGGGTTAGGTCTTCTGCCAATTCTCTTGGTGACTGCTCAATCTTCCTTTCCTCAGGCAAGCCACCGCTTTAATCTGTCTACTACGTTGTGGACTCCCACCACCGTGCATAGCCTAAGACCGGCCAAAATTGCCTCATACTATGCTTCATTGTTTATGGCCTCGAAGGCGAACCTCAGGGTGAACAACACATCTTCATCTTTGTCGCTCTTCAACACGATTCATGCTCCCTTGCCTTCTGAGCTGGCAGATCCGTCTACTGACATCTCCCATTTTCCTTCCCCCACAGTCAATACCTGGGGTTCTGTGAATTCCGCGACAAAATCTACCAAAGCCTGCCCTTTTACTGCCATCATTGGGAGGTAAGAAATGTCGTGTTCACTTAACTTTACCGACCACTTCATTAACCTGCCCGAAACTTCTGGTTTCTGCAGAATCTGTCTCATAGGATAATCGGTGTAAACCCCAATAGGATGGGCTTGGAAGTAGGGTCGTAATTTCCGGGCTGCAGTGATCAATGACAGGGCGACCAGTTCATGTACCGGATATCGGGTCTCAGCATCTAACAGAGCTTTGCTGACATAATATACTGGCCTTTGGACCTTGTCGACCTCTTGTATTAGTACCGAACTTACTGCATGCTCTGAGACGGCTAAGTACAAGTATAAGGTTTCTCCTGTGAGTGGTTTTGCTAGAAGTGGGGGCTGTGTTAGGTATTGTTTTAACTGTAGGAAGGCTTCCTCGCATTCCGGCGTCCAGTCGATTTCCTTTTTGGCTTTCTTGATGACTTTGAAGAAGGGGTGGCACTTGTCTGTTGCTCGGGAGATGAATCGGTTGAGCGCGGCCAATCTGCCGGTTAGACTTTGCACTTCTTTTACCGTCATGGGAGACTTTAAGTCCAGTACGGCTTGGATCTTTTCTGGATTTGCTTCTATGCCTCGGGAGCTTACCATGTAGCCCAAAAACTTCCATGAGGCCACTTCGAAAGCACATTTCTCCGGGTTGAGCTTTAAATTGTGTTTCCTTAGTAATTCGAAGGTTTTCTTTAGATCGGTCACGTGACATTCTGGCTCTTAAGACATTGTTATCATGTCATCAACATATACCAACATTGACGTGCCAATGAGCGGTTTGAAAATTTTGTTGACCAGCCTTTGAAAGGTTGCCCCTGCATTCTTCAGTCCGAAGGGCATTACTTTATAACGGTAAAGCCCTTGATCGGTGACAAAAGTTGTTTTCTCCTCGTTCGCAGGGTGCATCTTGACCTGGTTGTATCCTGAGAAGGCATCCATAAAGCTTAGCAGTCCCTGACAGGCTGTTGTATCTACTAGCTGGTCTATATTTGGTAGTGGGAAGCTGTCTTTCTGGCATGCCTTGTTGAGGTCGGTGAAATCCACACACATCCTCCATTTTCCGTTTGACTTCTTCACCAATACTATGTTTGATACCCACTCTGGGTATTTTACTTCTCTGATGAAACCAGCTTTCAATAATTTATCCACATCGGTAGCTACTGCCCTGCACCGTTCCTGATTAAATGTTCTTCTTTTTTGCTTGACTGGCTTGTGTGACGGGTTTACTGCCAAGCGGTGATTGATGAACTTCATATCAATCTCGGGCATGTCGTCGTGCCCCCATGCGAAGACGTCCGGGTACTTCTTTAGACACCTCAGCAGGCCCTGTTTCAGGGTTTCGTCTAAGTTTTCCCCTATCTTTACGCTCTTCCTAGGCCCGAAAAGTTCCGTCTCTTCTAGTTCTTCGACCGTCCCTAACCGGGCAACTTTATTTGGCCGAGGACCTGTGTCCCCCCTTGCTTCTTCTCTGTCTTCATTCATTTGTCTTTTTTGGGTACCTCATTCTATGCAGAGGGTTTCCCGTGAGAGGGTGGCAAAACAGCTCCGGGCTGTCCTCTGACTTCCACACACGATTCTGATCCCTTCCCGGGTGGGGAATTTTAACTTTAAGTAATAGCAGGACATTGCGGCATTTGTCTTCATCATGGAAGGTCGACCGACAATGACTTGGTAACTGCTCATGCAGTCCACCACCGTGAAGTTTTTTCATAATTGTCCGAGTCCGGGGACGAGTTCCGATCGTCATTGCTAATTGTATTCTCCCCAATGGGACGACCGTTGAACCCCCGAAGCCGTATAGGGGAGTCCCATCGTCGGTTAGAGCTGCATACTCCACTCCAAAGCTTTCCAGAGCCTCTTTGGAGATTATATCCACTGCGCTCCCGGGATCCACCAGGATTCTGTCTACCTCTGAACCGCCGATTGTTGCCTTGATTATTAACGCATCGTCGTGGGGGAAACTCACCCCTCGGGTATCCTCGTCAGTGAACATTATTGGTACCGACCGACCACCTTGTATTCCCGAGGACTGTTCAGCTTCTAGTACCTCCGACCCCCGAGCCCGGCTGTAGTTTTTTCTTGGCTGGCGAGGGGCCTCTACCCTTATTGTCCTCTCTCTGATAGATGTCCCCCTCCGGGAGATTTTCTCTTCGTTCTCCAACAAAACGAACTTTCGGGCTATTTCCAGGGCGGTTGCATAATCCGGTGTATCTTGGATTCTTAGGTGAGTCCACAGCTTTCCGACCCTTAAGGCCCCCTTTAAACTTTCCAAGGCCTCGAGTGACTCATATCCCCCGACCTCGAGTACCATATTATGGTATCTATCAATGAAAGCCTTCAGGGGCTCGTCATCTCACTACTTCATGAGTCTTAACTCTCCAATTGTCTTTTTAGGAACGCATACCCCTTTGAAGTGTCGCATAAATGATTTTTTGAGTTGCGCGAAGTTACTGATGCTCCATGGGGCTAGACTTCTGTACCATATAATGGCGGATCCACCTAAGGTTAGGGGGAATACTTTGCAAACAGCATCCCCTACCACTCCTTGGACTTCCATTAATAGGACAAAGCTTTCAATATGAGATTTTGGGTCAGTATGGCCCTTGTAGGGTGTCATGGTGGTCATGTTGAATCGTCTCGGGAATTTTTCCGACCTTATTTCTTCTTTGAGGGGAGATTCCTCCTTACCGTCCCGGGCATCTCCTGCATCGTTCTTGAGGTTTACTCCCCACTTGACCATCTCTTTCCTCAACCAAGACCTCATGTCGCTCTCTGAGTTACCATGCCGCCTCCTGCGGCCTTCTTCGTGTCTATTTCCCCGGGTGTGGCGCTCCTCATGACTTGAGGTCTCTCTTTCAGCCTCGCCATACTTCCTTTCTCCCATTCTGATGTTTCGGGGGCTATCATAGGAGGAATCTGGCGACTGTCTTCCCTTTTCTTCTTCCCAAGTGTCTTCTGTTTGCGAATCTTTTTCTACCACTACGGATTTTACCCCGTAGAGGCCCCCCTTCTGGGTCTATCATCTTCACTTGTATCTACAACCTTTTTTCCTTCCGCTGTCTCACCTCTTCTCTGACTGGTTCCGGCTTCGAATCTCTCGTTGTTCCTCCCTTCCATCCTTTCTAGTCGGTCCATCATGGATTTTAGAAGGGCTTGGTTTCCCTCCATATTTTTCCTCATGTTTTCTTCTATATTCTCTACCCAGTCCGTAGTTGGACTTCCTGATGATCGACGGTTTCCGTCTTCTGCCATTGTCTTACCACGTGTACTGTTTTTTGTCTGAAAGTCCCCACAGACGACGCCAACTGTTGACGGCTGATTTTGGTCTTAGGGCAATATTGGAATATTACTCCCGAGACAATCCTCCCTCAATAGTGAATTTGTTCGGTTATCGGGGAACCAAAATCAAATTTAGCAAAAGACAGACAAATACGCCAATCGACAAAGAGATTTAACGTGGTTCGGCGGATCAGATCCAACCTACGTCCACGGGCACAGAACGGGTGCTACTTTATTACTGAAATAAGCTTCTCTGCTCCGTTTTGTGTTTACAAGTCTGATCGTAATGATTCTGATATCCCTTACGCACACTCTACCCTCCTATTTATAATAGTGTATAAATCAGATTCTTTCTCCTACAAGAATTTCCTAGTTGAGACAATTTATTTTTCCCATAAGGATTCCTAGTCAGAAACTACATTCACTTCATTTATTCTACTAGGACACTGACTTATTAGTTTACCCTATGAAAATAGGACAACTTGTCATTTTATCCGTAAGAATATGATATCTTATCTTCCGGAGCATGTCTTGCCACATGCTCGGTCTTCATGAGGTCGGTCATAATGGTCCTTTGAACTGAGAATGTTTCTACCGATCTGATAATTGCCCGGTCATCCGAACTCAAGTGCTCGGCCATTTACTCATGTGGTCGGGTCGGTATTAATGATCCTGACCAAGAAGGGAATTACCCTTTTTACCCCTGCCGTACTCCTTAAATAACATAGGACCTGAAAACACCATCAACAAATAATATTCATTGAATCTAACATTTAGTTAAGGTTTTTATACTATAACTATTTTAATGATCACAACTACATTAATAAAAAAATTCATAAGATATAATCATCATTTAAATTATTTAATCAAAGTAAAATATTATAAATATTTCATTAAATTAATCATCACTAAACACTAAATAAATTAAATAATACAACAAATATAATTATAAAATAACAACATAATATGATTAGATTTAAAAAATACAATAAATTATATTTAATTAATTCGGTTTGGTTATATTTTTTAGTAAAAAAAAATTATTCTAATTCAGTTCAATTCGATTTTTAATTAAAATATCAAATAATTATTTTTGAAAATAAAAAAATTATCAAGTCCATTAGATTTTTTTCAATTCTGTTCAATTTTTCAATTTAATTATTTTTTTTTGTCCACTGTACTATTACCCATAGCTGGGACGGTAGGCTTGTCGCTTTTGGCAAATTTTAAACGACGACGTGTAGCAGTTCTGCACGGGTCAACGATGAGAACATAAACAGGTCAAGACTCAAGAGACACTGCAGCTACAGAGAAGAGGAAGAAGAATATGGATCCTATAATCTGGCACAAAATAGCTGCTGTATCTGGTATTAACACTTCCTTGTCGTTGAATTCAATGGATTTGTTTGATCATTGATACCCAGATTGTGATTTTACTTTAAAACAGGAGTTGCAGCACTTGGTTTGGGCACTTATGGCGCCCATGGCTTCAAGCCCCAAAACCCCACTTTCAAAGAGGTCTATTTTCTTCCCATTTCAGTTCATTTTTAGTTCTTTCATCTATTTTTTTTAATGGGTTTTTGCTACAGTTGTGGTTACTTAATTTGATTTTGAGTTGATTGGTGGTGAAGGTATGGCAAACGGCTTCTCTTTACCATTTGGTTCATACAGCTGCTTTGGTTGCTGCTCCTGTCACAAAAACCCCAACGTTGTGAGTCTCTTTTCGTTTTTTGGGGTTAAGTAATTACTATCTGGCTAGCATATATATTATCTTGTTGATAGATACTAGATAATGATTTCCACAAATTTATGATGTGTTGTATTTATGTAAGTTTTGGTGGTTATGAATTAATGTAGGCGAAAAGTTAATTCTGATCGGAGGGATGAATGAGAAGAATGTTTGATAAGAATCTGATTGAGAATAATGAATGATAAAATATACGATGGTTAGTTGTATCCCGCAGATTTGTGATAGGGTGCCTCTACTACACTAGTTTAACTGTTTTATAGATGCTATTGCTGAGGCATTAACCATCTTGAAATTGAATAAGGCCTGTCTGATGATTTTTATCCTTGAACTTATGTGATATGATATGTTTTGAAATTATTAACCTTCGGCAATAATGTCAACAATGTGTGTGTAACTTTGGTTCTTGTCTTTTGTCCCAGTTTGGAGGTCTTTTGACTGCTGGAATTCTAGCTTTCTCTGGGACGTAAGTGATCATTTCTGTTCTTTGATATTCACTTGTGTAACTAGATTGTATTTGGTGAAGTTTATAATTCGTTGATGCCTGATACCTTCTTTTGAGAACAAATGTGTTTTGAAGCATGTTCAGTGCTTTGAATTTATGCTGATGAGGGTTTTGTATGTGGGTGAAGTTACTCTACTTGTTGGTTTAGTACACTCAAACTATGTAATGTTTTGGGTATAGCAGAATTTCTTAATACATTCAAAGTGAATGATGTATATTTGGGATTGTAGGTGCTATACTGTGGCATATCTCGAGGATCGGAAGTATTCTACTCTAGCTCCCTTCGGTGGCTTTGCGTTTATTGGAGCTTGGGCAAGCTTGCTGTTTTAAGGATTTAGCCTTTACTTAGTTAGCAGGCTATCTTCTGCTCTGCTGCTTTGGTATTGAATAGATGCTAAAGGAATTTATCAGTCATTTGCCTCGTCACTCTTGCTTCTGTTTTATGTGTCAATTTAACTGTATGTTATACCTCGTGTTCGTTTCAAAATAAATAAATAATGCCTCTTGCGTAACTTAATGCCCTTTGTTAACTTCTGTGTTTAATCCCAAATGGTCTCATTGTGAATATGAACACAAGCTTATTGTAAAACAAAACTTGTGCTTTATATCACTAGAAAATTTGTGCATTTTAAGCAAACACAATAATTTATAATCTGTTTCACCAAGATCTCTTGATACAACAATCTAAGAAAAGAAGAAATAATTCAAGAATCATCTGAACCTCACTTGTGTGAGTTCTTTACTTTGTTCTGAATAAAACTTTTAATCTATTGTAAGAGCAAAACGAGAGCAAACTTAAATGGGAATTGGGATTTTTATCTGCCAATTTTGCTGATGCAGTTTTTGATTGCTGATGAATTAGGGTATGAACTCATATTGGCAAGAGTTGTGACCTGCATGCAAAAATTGGAATAAAGTTCATTATAAAGATAATTAGGCAGCAAACTAAATTATGATTCTGATAAGAACTAAGTTAAGTGATTTGTTTAATCATTCCTTAGCTAACATGGGGTCAATGACATTGCTCTATTTTGTTCCTTTATTTTCTGCGTGGTCAAAGGTAGGTTAGCTCATCACTTAGACTGTCAGTCGATAAAGAAAGAACAAGAATATATTCTTATCCAATCTCACATGGCCTCTTTGCCTTGGATAGGTTAGCCCATCCTTTGAAGTAGCAAGATCCAAACTTGTGAAAATAGCTGTTGAATGTAGAGAGCATAGGAAGCATGGTCTCTTGTAGTGTTGGGATAATAGCAAGGGCTGGTTTCTTTCTTTTCTTTTATTTTCTTTTCTTTTTTCCCCTTTTTGGCAAAATATCACTTTGATCAAGTTATGCAGTAGGAAGCACAACACAACTACCTTTTAATCCTGATCATTGATCATCAAAATCAGTTGTTATGATGCTCACATCACCACTTCTCTGAAGTCTGAACTGAAACTCATAATTTATTCTTATACTCCTCAGCAATATTATGTATATGATACAAAGTAGTTCATTTCACATTGACTCTTCCAAGAGCAGAAAAGAAAAAAACAATATACAGTAACAGTAAGGACACAAAAGCAGCTGCAAGTTTCAACTAATATACAGCAAAGATACAAAGGTTACAAGTTTCATCACTTATAGCCAACATCAATCATCATCTGCAAACCACTAAAGCACTCTGGATGAAAAAAACAGGGGTCTTTCAGCAAAGATACACGAGCACACTGTCCCATTGTCCAGGGTTATCCTGTAAATGTTCTTGAGCTCCACTGATTTAACCCATCCAATCCTTAATTTTTTTGCTTTCTCACCTTCAAATTAAGCAGACATGGATGAAAAATGACATGATGCCAAGATAGCCACATTACACTCTAATATGATGAATAATACACTCTACTATCAGTAAGTTGAAAATTATATTGAAATAATAGGAAAAACAATAGAGGATGGTTTGTTGTCAAATTTAGGGGACAAACCATTATTCAGACAACCTCAGGTTCCTGCAATCAGATAACTATTCAGTACAGATTCAAGATTGACTTGGGTGCAGGAGGATGAGAAGCTTTCTTCACGAATACGACATTAAAATTTATATAAAATGATCCATGCATTAAAGACCTTTTAGCTGATGCCTACATGCATATCCATCCAAGAGGGAAAAAAAAAATATATATATATATATATATATATATATATATATATATATATTTACTGTAATGCTTACCATATATCAAATGGCATTAGAGTTGAGGTAGGAAGTGGTCCATACTCCACAACAGAGCAGTGAGGCTTGCCATTAGTTGGACAGCCATAACTTTAGGTGTCAATCCAAATATAATGAAGACCAACTAGAGTTGGAACCGTCAATTTATAACCACGGCCATGTAAAGCCCATATCAACCAGACAAAAAGAATCGTGCCACTGCTACATAAAGTTGCTCATCTTCAAAAGGCTTTGACACATAATCATCCATCCCACACTTCATGCACTGTTCATTAGAGGCCTGAATGACGTCAGCTGTCATCGCTAATATTGGTACATGCCACTGAGCCACATTCCTGAACAACTCAATTGATGCATCACCAGATGCGATTTGCTCATTGATCTCATTCTCCATGCGGCGGATTTGCCGAGTTGCTTCGAACCTGCATACGTTTAGACAGTGTCAAGAATTTGGCGATGCTTAAGGGGAACTACTGAATAGAAAACATGTGCAGCCGATGAATTAAGAAATGTAACTATTAGACAACAGTGAGGCAATGAATCATATTACCCTTCTCAACCTACTTTGGACATTATCTTGACAACAAA
>SKCR01021525.1:0-17733 GCA_019454045.1 Zanthoxylum bungeanum | reverse complement strand
GGGGCTGGATAAGTGTCTGCCCCGTCCGAAACACATATCAGATGTCTGGTAACTAGTCTCTATAATCGGATATTCATGACCTGGTCATAATATCACGATTGGATGCGCATCACTTGAAGAGCACTAATACCATATCCTGCGTGACATCATCTCCATTATGACTGGAGTGACACTTCCGTCTTGACATCACATCCAATACACTACGATTCCGATAAACCCAGAAGAGGTGAACACAGAACCAGTTAAGATCCCCCCCACACCAAAACCAAAGTTTACCGATTGTCGTAAGTATTAGCGATGTAAGTATCAGGTTAAGACTATACACACCTACCTTGATTTCGGCCTCCTAGACACCTAGTCATAATACCAATGGGATTCCGAAGGGTCTATCCAGAGCGAAGCTGTTTCCCGTACCATCGGTGAAACACGACCTCCTATCGCACTTGCACAAGTATCCAATACTTATATATATGAGAACTATGCCGTTGTGCCCTCACAACGCGTACAAGTGCAATACTAGCCTATTCCGCATTATCTATGTCCAGTCTCGATAATACTACGGCTAGGGATATTTAATGATTAATCCTTCGTGGACTGATACTGTCTCATATCATCTCAATCCAGGAACTAATCATAGGGACCTCTCTTCATTTATATATCTATGGTGATCTAATCACAAATGATGAGAGTGCAATTTCCTTGTCACATAGTTAATTTGCTACAACAACACAATAATCTGTGTAAATAGTGACGCTATGGGTCATTATGTCCAACACCTTCACGGTTCATCCATTTTCCCTCCCTTTTCCATCGTTCTTCTTTCTTCTATATTTGATGAATAGTTTCCCTTATATAGGAGGGCCTAAAAGATAAGGAAAGTTGTAGAGATTTCTAGAGAATAAGAGAAGTTTGCATATTTTGTCTTTTGGGTCCAAATCTTGTCTTGCAATTTTGACCCGTCTCAGTTCAGATTCCGGGAACATGAAAAATACGAAAGTTGTACGTCTTAGTCTAAGATTTTCGGCGATATAAAATTTATAACAATCCGAGTTTGTATGAAAAAGTTATGCCCGAATTGCTGATTTCCGCTAAAAAGGGCATACCGAACAGTTCTTCTCGGAGCCTCGAGAAATTTTTCGATTAGTCTCGAAACCTTCTCATAATTTATTACTGTTCCAAATGTGATTTATTTTACGTTCCTTTGTCCCATATGCCAAAAGTTTGTCATATTCAGAAATAGTAACCCCCGGTCGTTACAAATTCTCCCCCCTTAAATAGGATTCGTCCTCGAATCCTCTTGGTGCTTATCTTGTGGCTTTATTTATCTTCCAGTTGTTATTCTCACCGAATTTCCGGTTATTACTTTTTGTCAAAACACATAACCTCATATTCTTAATTGGCAAACTAAGATCCTTCACATTAGTATCATGCTACTCTGATTCTTCCTTAGCCTTTCGCATATTCACAATTAGATGAAGAATTTGACAATAACATCTTTTCTTCTATTGATTTGAAATATCATCAAATCGGTCTTTGTACAATATCATTTCTAATTTATTAACTCCCTTGCTATCCATCCCTCGTCTATTCATATGTTGAAGTATATTCAGTTCTTGTAACATGTTAAAATGTTCATTTTAAACAATCATACAGCTCATACCTATCCATAACACGCTTATTCTTCAAAATAAAACTATGCTACCAAACTTAATCCTTAGACTTTCGCCAATACGGTTTCTTCTTCATAGATCTTCTCTTAAGCCCTAAGGTTTCTTAACATAACCAAACTCTCATTGGCTGTCCTCTGGTTTCCGTTGAGAACTTTAATAGTTAACACCACTACTCGATAATCCTTTATTTCAGTTGTCCTTTAAAACTTAGAGTTATTTTCTTCCTTGATAGCATTCTTACCAACTCTTGTCTTGTAACCTTGATCTCTTGAGGTTTTACTGTGTCACTCACGAATTTCACTTTTTATCCTTTCTCTAAATCTTTCTGCGCTATGACTTTCAACATCCAACATATATCAACTTAATCTTACATTCTTATATCGCAATATAATCTTACCAAGTCACCCATAACTGTGGTTAGACCACCTCACCTCCGTAGTGGTTCGGTCTCTTCTAAGTTTGGGTTGAGTGTCTTATTCAATCTCTTATTTTCACCCAAAAGCTTACTTAATTATACTTTACCCTTTAGACCATATCTCAAAGGTTTCAATGATTATTTTCTATTGGTAGACCTTACATCCATCTACTCCCGCTATACATTTCAGCTGAGTATACTACTCTCATCTATCTCTAGCTTAAGATAATCTTGTTATCCTGGTCTTTATATCCCAATTCTCTTCTTATACACTCCTTGCAGCTTGTTTCTACTCTTATTTATGGTATTTTCCATACTAGTATCTACTACCAAGCGAGTTTCCTTTCTTTCCTGTATACTACCTTGTTTCTTATACCTTAGATTTTTAGTAACGCAGTCATTTACCTTATCATACACTTGGTTATTATTCCTTTCCCTTGTTATTACCTAATGGTTCTCTTTTTAGCAACTACTGCATTGGACTAGCCTCCAATTATTTCAACTGTTGTATTTGCTTCACAAGTATCTTAAAGTTATATTTCCGTCCTCTATACTATTCTTACTTCCTATATTGTTATCAACCACCTGTTACTTTATCTTTTCGTTCCAGCCCCTATCATCATTTACTATAGGTCATGTTTTTCTCATCTATTGCTCAATGTTCGGGCAACTTCATACGCCTAAACTCCTCTTAAAATGAATACCTTCAGGGTATTGAAAGGGTGGGGCTAATTTTATTTCCCACTGTCTTGAAGATACCATAATCTTTCTTTAAGTACTACTGTAAACTGGGCTATTCTACCTATGGGATTCTTTTGTTATAAAGACTCACCCCAAATCCGGTAGATGCTACCGACAGGGGATAGCCGAACTAACCCCATAAGCCTCAGACTTCATGAATATACCACAATCAATTAAATGCCATATATGCATGTATTCTATATTAAATCATCATATGATACTTTTATTATTTCTAAATGCATACATGATAATTTTTTTATTTACAATACTCTGTTAGACTCTGTGACATCTCTAAATGTATATCAATATTTTGACAACGAACTGGACTCATAACTTGTGACTCCATGCTGGTGGACTCCAATCACCAGAGACTACATCAGTATCCATCCTCCCGAATCGGTCCTCCTGAAGATCCTGCAAAATAACTAAAGCTGGAGGGGGGTTAGATTGCTATGCAATCTAAGTGAGTGGACTAAAATCGAAAACTAAGTAACCGACATTCAAATTTTAAAATCAGTCATTTAGAAATTTGTTTTAAAACATCTTTACTTCTTTAGAAAAATTCCTTATGAAAAATCTGGTTTCCAAACTTGGAAATCTCATAGTCTGAAAATCTGAAATCATTTCTGGAATCTGTATCTCTATAAAAAAAAAAAAACCTGGTCATATGAGAGAATTACGCATCGTCCGACCCCTCATATGCCAATCTCAGAGGCAGAAGTGCAAAACCATGACTTTGGGGCGTTAAATCTCGCCGTCCCCCAAAGCATGCCACAACTGTCTCTAATCTGGGGGGTCTAGGGGCGTGATATCTCTCCGTCCGCCTAGACCATCTGGAGGATCTGAGAACGTCCCCTCAATCTCAACATGTGCACATACTATCTGTATCCGTCAATTCTATCTGTATCAATAGTTACATATTGGGGTGAGTTTTTACCTCATGCCCCGAAAAACCATAAAACATTTTCTGTAAAACGTTAAACTTAAACTGCAACATCTGTTTTTCGTAAAACTTCTCAAAATATGCTATATCATATATGATATAAAACAAACTTGGCTAACGCCCTAATTGCTGAAAAGTAAGTCTGATATTTAAATACAAGTAATAAAAAAATCAAGTAAAAGATAAAGTGTCCACTCACTGGAGTGTACACAAAGCACTGATGATGTACATTAAGTATCCTTATGCGATTTGGGTCGAATCGAGGCTCCTGACACATGTCCATATGTAAGAAAGAACATGATATTAGAATCCCGGAATAAAAGATTTGCCACGTAGGTTTTCTTACTTATAACCTCAGAACAAGTCCTTATTAAGCTCATAAAATACTAAAGAGAACTCTAAGGGGCTTATTGATCTCAAGGTTTTATCCTACAATCCAGAAATTAAATTCTGCTAACTAGTATGTTCACGTTCGTGCTGCGTTTGCTCACGCGTTCCAACAACTCGCGTTCGTGATGTGTTCTTCAACGCATTCGAACGTAATTCCAGTGAGCTCACGTTCGAGTAGCGTTTCTTACGTGTTCGAATGGTGATTCCAGAGAGCTCTCATTCGAGTAGCGTTCCCTACACATTTGAACGTTCTTAAGTAAAAAGCATGCGTTCGAGTAGCGTTTGAATACGTGTTCGAATGCTCTAACGAAAATTCCAGATTTCTGCTACGCGTGTGACGGGCGTTCGGACGCCCTCTGGGTTTTGCCAACCCAGCCACGTCCATGCTTAATTCTCTTATATACTTCTTACCATCAAAACCATTCATGTGTTACTCCTTCGTTTGCTTGAGATCCATACACCCTGTTCTCGCTATACTCCTTAATTCCTCCATTAATTATATCATTTCTGCTAATACTATGTTTACTTCCTTAGATACTTTCGATCTTACAGTTTTGTTTCCATGCTCATTATGATTATCACACAAACTTTCTAGTTACTACCGACCTTTCCGATTTAACACATAATATAGTTCGTCCGTAACATATCCATACTTATCTTATTGATAACTTTAATCCCATTCCCTAGGGTGTAGTTATTCTACAAACCCCCTATACCCAGGTTTTAAAATAATTATGATTATTTGAATAACGCTATTCTTATACTCCGCTTCCTTAGTTTGTAAAACGTCTTAAATGATTTCACTCTTCATATCCTTTAAAACTTCATTGATTTTCTGCTAAATGAATGTTCTTGTATAAGTTCCTACTTATCCCTTAATAGATTCCCAATAGGTTTTTCCTACGTTCAGCTATACTATCGAGAACAACTTTTCTTTTACCAATCCTTCTTTATACCCCTTTTATGCTAAGAGCTTCCTCAATTCCTATCATTAGTATTTTGTCCCGATAAAATCTGTTATTCAGATAAAAGCATGTATAAGTTTTGTATGACTCGAGGTCCCTCTTTCCTTATTTACATTTTTAACTTATGTTTTCGTCCAAATTTCCTTGATCGTCCCTGAGTTCTTATTTCTTTTGCCCTATAACCACCTTGGTTGCTTATGTAATGCACTACCTATACAGAATAAAAGAACCTGGCCGTGAATCATTTATCCTTCTATTTCATCCTGTACTGACTATGCTTGTTCTTTTCCCGCTAGTCTTGTTATCACCTCTATCACTTGACTCCAAGTCTCTAGTTTACGTCACTTTAGGTATTCACCATTCTTTATCCATTTCTATCTCTCTATCTGTTTTAACCCTTGCTTCTTACTTCTGTCTCCCAAATCTATACTTCTCTACCCTTGCTAAGATTTCCAATTATGGCATCTTACTTACGCTTCATACTAGTGCTCTTCACAAACTCTGTCTCTTTAATTCTCATGTATCTAATCCTGAACAAGTTCTCGGATCTCTAACTTACAAGTTTCCTAGGTAAACTCTTACCCAGTCTCTTACTTTTGTCTTACTCTGTAAGATATGCTTTATCAAGGCACTCTCTGATCTGGTGCCATAGAAGGGTTCAGAGGTCGGTCGTTTAAGATTTTCTTTTACCGGCGTCTTTGCTTTGTGCTTAGGGATTTGGTTAACGATTAAGAGCACTTCGAGTAGTTTGGGTTCTTCTTCGGCGTTTGGACTTTATAAAGACTTCAATCACATTCTGAATTTTCCTAATCATTAAATTACTGTCAACTTATGAAGAATATCCTTGAGCCTTTTCTTACTGCCTTCTATCTCTTTTCCAT
Organism: Zanthoxylum bungeanum; assembly: GCA_019454045.1. NCBI lineage: Eukaryota > Viridiplantae > Streptophyta > Magnoliopsida > Sapindales > Rutaceae > Zanthoxylum > Zanthoxylum bungeanum. The sequence goes on along the minus strand of SKCR01021525.1, from coordinate 11,728 downwards.
TCCTGTCTCAACTAATTCAAACTTCTAGGTATCTGGAATCCCTCTTAGGCATCTGGGTCTATTCTCTTATCTCTTTGACCTTTCTTTATTACTTGGGGAGTTCACTATCTACGAGGGAATTTCTAAGTCTTTCGGAATCACTTAAGAGATTTCTGATGTAGGAATATGATCTTAGTCGCACTGGTCAACTCTATTACTTGTTCAAGGCTTTCGTTACTCTCTTTTACTGTCATGGGTTTTGATACTACACTTAGTATTCTATTCTTGTGTTTTCTCCTTTTCCTTTCTTTTAACTTTATCTTTCAACTCATCTATTTCCTCCCATCTCTAAATGTCCTTATCTCAATTCGGTATAGTTTTCTAAATGTCTTTCCTTCTTATCTCATCTTTCTTACCTTTCTAAAGGACGTAACCATCTGGTTTCTTAGCTTATTCGGAATTTCGAAAAGTAACCTGAGATGACTATGGAACACCCCTCATCTAGAGAAAAGAAAGGAATTCAAGAAGCTATGAGGTATTCACTAACCTGTCTGAAAAGCTTTGAGGACGCGCTCGAGGATCAGATACTGGAGAGGTAGTGCCTCCTATATGAGTATCCCGGACATACAACATATACAAGACCCCAGCACTCTGCCCACTGCAGTCACTGACTCCCTAGATCATGCTCTGATACCATCTTTGTAACATCCCCAAATCCGGGAGATGCTACCGGCAGGGGATATCCGAACTAACCCCATAAGCCTCAAACTTCATGAATATACCACAATCAATTAAATGCCATATTATGCTTGTATTCTATATTAAATCATCATATGATACTTTTATTATTTCTAAATGCATACATGATAATTTTTTTATTTACAATACTCTGTTAGACTCTGTGACATCTCTAAATGTATATCAATATTTTGACAACGAGCTGGACTCATAACTTGTGACTCCATACTGGTGGACTCCAATCCCCAGTGACTACATCAGTATCCATCCTCCCAAGTCGGTCCTCCTGAAGATCCTGTAAAATAACTAAAGCTGGAGGGGGGCTAGATTGCTATGCAATCTAAGTGAGTGGACTAAAATCGAAAACTAAGTAACCGGCATTCAACTTTTAAAATCAGTCATTCAGAAATACCGTTTAAAACATCTTTACTTCTTTAGAAAAATTCCTTCTGAAAAATCTGGTTTCCAAACTTGGAAATCTCATAGTCTGAAAATCTGAAATCATTTCTGGAATCTGTATCTCTTTAAAAAAAACCCGGTCATATGAGAGCGTTACGAATCGTCCGACCCCTCATATGCCAATCTCAGAGGCAGAAGTGCAAAACCATGACTTTGGGGCGTTACGTCTCGCCGTCCCCCAAAGCATGCCACAACTGTCTCTAATCTAGGGGGTCTAGGGGCGTGATATCTCTCCGTCCGCCTAGCCCATCTGGAGGATCTGAGAGCGTCCCCTCAGTCCTCAACATGTGCACATGCTATCTGTATCCGTCAATTCCATCTGTATCAATAGTTACATACTGGGGTGAGTTTTTACCTCATGCCCCGAAAAACCATAAAACATTTTCTGTAAAACGTAAAACTTAAACTGCAACATCTGTTTTCCTTAAAACTTCTCAAAATATGCTAAATCATATATGATATAAAACAAACTTGGCTAACGCCCTAATTGCTGAAAAGTAAGTCTGATATTTAAATACAAGTAATAAAGAAATCAACTAAAAGATAAAGTGTCCACTCACTGGTGTGTACACAAAGCACTGATGATGTACATTAAGTATCCTTATGCGATTGGGGTCGAATCGAGGCTCCTGACACATGTCCATATGTAAGAAAGAACATGAGATTAGAATCCCGGAATAAAAGATTTGCCACGTAGGTTTTCTTACTTATAACCTCATAACAAGTCCTTATTAAGCTCATAAAATACTAAAGAGAACTCTAAGGGGCTTATTGTTCTTAAGGTTTTATCCTACAATCTAGAAATTAAATTCTGCTAACTAGTATGTTCGCGTTCGTGCTGCGTTTGCTCACGCGTTCGAACAACTCGCGTTCGTGCTACATTCTTCAACGCTTTCGAACGTAATTCCAGTGAGCTCACGTTCGAGTAGCGTTCCTTACACGTTCGAACGGTGATTCCAGAGAGATCTCGTTCGAGTAGCGTTCCCTACACGTTCGAACGTTCTTAAGTAAAAAGCATGCATTCGAGTAGCGTTTGAATACGCGTTCGAACGCTCTAACGAAAATTCTAGATTTCCACTACACGTGCGACGAGCTTTCGGACGCCCTCTGGGTTTTGCCAACCCAGCCACAATTTTTGGCTTCCCAAACATCCTAAAACACAACCAAATTACATCCTATCATCTTTCCATCATCAAATATTCCCTTTATCATCTAACATTACTACCAAAATGACTCCCTACACTTCCTTAATTCCTACTTAATTACACAACCTTCCAATGGCACCAGATACAAGTTACTAAGCCACTCATTTCTGAAATTCATGGATTTCTTCCCTTTTCCCCAAGGTCTTCCATAGTTGCTAGGTTTTCCAAGGTTTGGTTCATCTTTCTTTTTCTTTTTCTTCTTCTCTTCTTCTTCTCTCCTCTTCTTCTTCTCCTTCACGGTTCATCCCTTTTCCCTCCCATTTTCCATCGTTCTTCCTTCCTTCTGTATTTGATGAATAGTTGCCCTTATATAGGAGGGCCTAAAAGATAAGGAAAGTTGTAGAGATTTCTAGAGAATAAGAGAAGTTTGCATATTTTGTCTTTTGGGTCCAAATCTTGTCTTGCAATTTTGACCCGTCTCAGATCCGATTCAGGGAACATGAAAAATACGAAAGTTGTAGGTCTTAGTCTAAGCTTTCCGGCGATATAAAATTTATAACAATCTGAGTTTGTATGAAAAAGTTATGTCCAAATTACTGATTTCCGCTAAAAATGACATACCGAACAGTTCTTCTCGGAGCCTAAGGAAATTTTTCGATTAGTCTCGAAACCTTCTAATAATTTATTACTGTTCGCCAATTGTTTTTTTTTTTTATGTTCCTTTGTCCCATATGCCAAAAGTTCATCATATTCAGAAATAGTAACCCCCGTCGTTACATGTCCAGTATCGGATGATCACGTGCTAGGCCTGGGGCTGGAATTGTGTCTGCCCCGTACGAAGCACATGTCGGATGTCTGGTAACTATTCTCTATAATCGGATAAACATGACCTAGTCATAATATCCCGATAGCTGCAACATTTAAGAGAACCAGTCCAGTATCCTACGTGACCATCATCTCCATATGACTTGAGTGACACTTCCATCTTGACATCACACCCAACACACTACGATTCTCAATATACCCAGCATTGGCGTACACAGAACCTGTTAAAGCCCTGGATGACCGTAACCAAAGTATATTGATTGTCGCAAGTATTAGCGGTGCAAGTATCAGGTTAAGACCAAATACACCTACCCTGATTTCGGACTTCTATAGACACATAGTCATACTACCAATGGAATTCTGAGGGGGTCTATCCAGAGCGAAGCTGTTTCCCGTACTATCAGTAAAACACAACCTCCTATTACACTTGCATGAGTATCCTATACCCAAATATATGAGAAACTATGTCGTTGTGCCCTCACAACGCGCACAAATGTAATACTAGTCTTTTACGTATTTATCGATGTCTAATCTCGATAATACTCTGCGAGGGATATTTAATGATTTATCCTTCGTGGACTGATACTGTCCATATCATTTTCTGTCCAGGAAAAAATCATAGGGACCTCCTATCATTTATATATCTAGGTGATCTAATCACAAATGATAAGAGTGCAATCTCCTTTGTCATATAGTTAATTTGTACAACAACACCATGATCTGTACCAATAGTGATGCTATGGGTCATAATTGTCCAAAAAGTTCCTAAACTTAGGTGTCAACGGTCAAAACAGTGACTTTCGTCCCATTTCTGATTTGCAGATAAATCTCAACTGAAGTCAGTATCCTGCTTACATCAGATTCTGCACATCAGTATATATTTATGTATCACACTAAGTATCTAAAATCCAATTTCAATACTAGTACTGAACATATTTTATGACAAACATATTTGAAGCTGGAGCCATGCCCCTCTTCAATTCCTTCATGTCTGCTTTGTCCAAACGGCACTCACGCTTCCGCGATCCCGTTTGCCACAGTTTAGGCAGACATTTTGGGATATGTCATTTATCTTCCCAGAAGATTATAATGATTTTGCCTTTGCCTCTTTTTCCACACCCAGAAGCCTTTGGCCAAGCCTTGGCCTTCCGGAATGTCGAAGTAAGGTGCGCCTTGATCTACTTGCCTTATTGCAAACTTTGGCTTTGTCTCCTTGAGTATAGCCATTAACTTTCCAAGAGTTTACTATTGCAATTTAGTACTTCTAAGATCTAATGATAGATCTATGAAGATCCTTCAATTTCATTATCATACTATAAGGATCTAATCCTTAGTTCTGATTTAGAAATTAAGGAGTCTATTTGGCAAGCTTAAATGGATTAAGCACTAATGTTATCATCACATGAATCTTCCAAAGATCATGCTCTACTATTTGCTTAACTTCGGGCTTAGGACTAATATGTTATTTTATAAAATAAAGTAACTTATTACTTTCTAGGACCATCATGAAATTTTATTCCCGATTTGAAAATTAAAGTCGTTTAAATACATTTTCACCCAGGATTATGTTTTAAACACTAATCTTTCAATTTTATCTTGATTCTAATAGTCCAACTATTTAATCAACGATTTTGGTACTATTTAATATAATGATTACTATAGTCTAACTATATAATCAACTATAATTTAATTGATTAAATTTAATTATATTGATTATTATAATGCAATTATAAAATCAACTATAAATGATCAATTAAATTCAAATATGTTGAATACTATAATCTAATTATATAATCAACTATAAATGAATAGTTTGAGTACAGTCCAACTATTTTAAAACATCAATTAAATATTAGTCCAACTAATAAAAAAAAAATTTGACGAAATATAGATACTGAGCGCGTATGGCAAGTAACTAAACGAATATTGCAAATTTAATACTCACCTCCCACTATTTTTCGACGAGCCTCTAACCTTCTGTGGAGTTCTCGGGAAACCTTGTTTCCTAGTGGGCTAGGATCCCGTTAAATAACACATAATCTTGACTTTGGCCAATAAATTGAATGATAATTAACTAGGTAGATCTCTAAGATCAATTGGATCTCATCCAATTCCTAGATCCAGTAGGTGGACATCCAAGTCCGAAACATATATCTTATATATGCCAATATATCCAATATATTGCCTAACCTTTTTCCTCTGAATCAACTAAGCCTTGGCTTTGGCACAACAAACTTAGTGATCCCAGTTAAGCGTGACCCATTGACCTTGAAAAGCTTCGTAATCAATGTCGATGGACAAGAAGTGATCTTGAATTTGGCCAACAAATCACAAATTGGACAAGACACTAATATGGAATAAAGCTCTAATGATTCAAACACATCCTTGACGGACAAAGGTCTTGACTTTGGCCAACAAACCAATGCCAGTCTTGGATCTTGAGTAAGAATCACTCAATGGAAGGAAAAATGCTTAATATTTTGTGAGGGTTTTTCGCGTGCAAATTGGCAACCAATTTATTATCTTTGTTAAGGTCTCATCATCATACACCCTTAAACATGCATTCTAAACACATTATAAGGCGCATATAAATAAATAATAATGATATGCGAATGGATACTTAACACATTGTTCCTAGAACAAATCTCTCCATTTCCTCTCTCCCGCTAGCACAAGTATTACTTCTACCCGTTACATAACACTTCTAAAGAAACCACATTTACATTGAGGGGAATAGGTGAGAAGAGAAATAGACATAGTCAAAGAGGTAATAGGCTGGACACGCAGGTCCAATTAATAAATTCTAAATTTATTACAAAAATTTCCAAAATTGCCCCACCCATCTAATATCCATCCGATATATATTATTCATGCATCGCAACCATGTATTCACATAAGCATGTTATCAATCAATCTAATCCAATTAATTAATCTGATAATTAATGACCATCCAATGTTCAAACAACGATTTGATTTTGCGCGAGTCCAACTCGTTTTGCGAATAAGTACTCAAAGTACGAATTCTTGAATTAAATTAAACTACAACATTAAGTCCAATTTTATATGTATTTAATACTAATTCACTTATTTAATTCCAAATTAAATATTACACTTTATTAATGAACCTTTACGACTTAGATTCTAAATCTAATCCGCTACGGGTCTCAAAGCCCGATTAACATCCAATGTTTATTTAATTAATGTCCAATGGGCTTTTAATTAATTTCTTAAGTCATGGACTTTTGGTCAACTTGGGTCAAACCCAAAGACTAAAGCCCATTTAAAGGAATCACCCTTATATTCCTAGAAACCAATTTAGGCCCATTAGGCCCAATTAAAACATTAAGGTCCATTAGTCATAATTGGACTTTATGGAAATGGTTTTGGGCCCAATTGGATCCAACCAATTTGCCTAAACCAATCTTGGTAAAACCAAGCCCATTAAAGCCCAATAACAACTTTTCAAGCCCAAATCCAATTTAAGCCCAACATAATTAAATTGCAAAATTCCAAATTCATAATTTAATTACTCAAAGTGTATAGCATAATTAATTACCCAATTTAATATTTCCAAAACACCAATTAGCTTAATTAATCTTGCTTTTAACAACAATTAGTGTCCAACACAATTGATCAAAAATCAAACCCATATATCATGCTATATTGTCTCGGCAATTAGGGATTTATATGTCCAATTTTAAATCCAATCCAATTGATTCCAATTTAACATTAAATCAACATTCCCAATTGATTTCAAGTCATCCAATGAATCAAAAATAAAAAATTCCAAGACATTAGGGCAAGCTTCATATTCGGCCAAGCCATATTTTTGGGCAAAAGTGTTCCAAACAATATTTCATGAAATTGATCCAATCAAACTTAAATTAACCATCATTTAAGCATACTTAATCAAATAATTTAACCAAATCATGCTCAAAATCATTTACCCAATTTTAACCCTAAATCAAGTTTCATGCTTTTAACTCGCTCTGATACCATTGTTGGGTTTATCTACGGTCCCGAGGATCGATTAAAGCGATGAAACATACATGTGAATACACGAAGAAGTTTTGGAATACTTACATCAATCAGTTGAGGCGATGCGGTGAAGAACAGAACTTTTTCTACCCTCCTTGAAAGCTCAAGACAGTGCAGTAATTTTGGCCTCCAAATTTTCGGCTTTGGCCCTCCATTGATGCTCCAAGCTCCAAGCTTCTCAAATGGTGATTCCAAGCTCACAAGTGGGTTTCCCTATCACCTTTGTATGTCTCCATTGTGTGCTAGCACTCTTGATTTTTGCCACAAAAATCATCAAGTTTGCTTCTCATTGCTCTCGGCAGTGAGCCAAAAACCATAAGAAAAAATAGCCCATTTGGGCGTGAGAGATAGGAAGAAGAATTGAGAGAGTGTGTGTTATTTTGTTACAATTAATTGGTAAATGATTTTCCAAAAATCATATACATAAAATTACAACCAAAAAGTCAAAGGCAATTATGCCAACCACTTCCATCAACTACCATCAATCAATCAAGTGACAAGTTGTCACATCACTCAAAGTGACTAATGATTTGACGCTTGATGCGACTAGTGGTTTGACGCTTGATGTGACTTGTCGGGCCGCACTTAAGTTCGCAATGGGAGTGCGCTCGCAAACACTCCCGGGCTCGGGTTCGCTAATTCTAAATTAATAAATTTTTCGTTACGACGCAATTAAATAATTATGCCTAGCAAAATCACTATTCACGTCGCTAACGAATTAATTCTAAATTAACTCGTTCGCCCGAATTAAAATCTAATTTCAATTCCGCTTCGAAAATCCAATTTCTTATAATATATCGAATATATTATTTTATCGATTAATTCCAAATTAATCATTTCCCTCTTTAAATAATATTTTATCTCAGATAAAATATCTCAGTAATTAATCCCAGATTAATTTTCTCTCTCTACTAATTAATCCCAGATTATAAAGTGTGAGTTATACATCATCGGTTAATCTTCGGGAAGCGACCCATAAGATTCCCAGATATGTTGGCAGTAAATTCGGTCGTCGAACTATCCGAACACCTAAGTACCTAGTACTACGTTTGTACCGATTTACAAGACAAGTTTGGCTTCTAGCAAAGCGCCATGCCTACCAAATTCTCCAGAAATATCCTTACAGGAATATGTGATTTATATCAGGCGTAGTATACGTAGTATGGCGTATCTCGATCCAGTATCGGATGTCACGTGCTAGGCCTACTGTTGGAATTGTGTCTACCCCGTACGAAGCACATATCGGATCTCTGGTAACTAGTCTCTATAATTGGAAAATCATTACCTAATCATATTAATCTCGATGACTGCAGTACATAAGAGCACCGGTTCCGTATCCTACGTGATCATCATCTCTACTATGACTGGAGTAATACTTCCATCTCGACATCACACCCCACACACTACGATTCTCAATATACCCAGCAGAGGCATACACAGAACCTGTTAAAGCACTGGACGACCTAAAACCAAAGTATATTGATTGTCACAAGTATTAGCGGTGCAAGTCTCAGGTTAAGACCAAATACACCTACCCTGATTCGGACTTCCATAGACACATAGTCATACTACCAATGGAATTCCGAGGGGTCTATCCATAGCGAAGCTGTTTTCCGTACCATCGGTAAAATATAACCTCCTACTACACTTGAATGAGTATCCTATACCCAAATATTGTTAGACAGTAATGACCTATAGCGTCACTATTTGTGTAAATGATATTGTATTATGTACAAAATAACTATGTAGTAATGAAATTGCCTTTTACCGTTTTGTAATTTAATTACTTTGATATAAAATGGTAAAAGTCCCTATGATTAGTTCCGGATTGTGATGATATGAGACAGTATCAATCCATAAAGGTTTAATCATTAAATATCCCTAGTCGTAGTATTATCGAGATTGGACATCGATAATGCGGAATAGACTAGTACTGCACTTGTGCATGTTGTGAGGGCACAACGGCATAGTTCTCAATATTTTAAGTATTGGATACTTATGCAAGTGCGGTAGGAGGTTGTTGTGTTTTACCGATGGTACGGACGGAAAACAGCTTTGCTCTGGATAGACCCCGCGGAGTCCCATTGGTAGTATGTCTGCGTGTCTATGGGAGTCCGCTTCAGGGTAGGTGCATATGATCTTAACCTGAGATTTGCATCTCTAGTACTTACGACAATCGGTAAAATTTAGGTTTGGTGGTCCAGGGCTTTAACGGGTTCTGTGTATACCTCTTCTGGGTTTATCGAGAATCGTAGTGTACTGGGTGTGATGTCAAGATGGAAGTATCACTTCAGACATATGGAGATGATGATCGCGAGGGATACAGAACTAGTACTCTATAATGGTTGCAACCATCGGGATAATATGACTAGGTCAGGATTATCCGATTCAAAGAGACTGGTTGCTTGATGTCCGATATGTGTATCGTACGGGCAGACACATATCCAGCCCCAGGCCTTACATGTGATCATCCGATACTGGTTCGATATACACTATACTACGGTATACTACGCCTGTTATAGATCTAATATTCCAGTAAGAATATTTCTATAGAATTGGGTAGGCATGGCGTTTTGCTAGAAGCTAACCTTGTCTTGTAAATCGGTAAAAACGTAGTACTTGGTACGTACGTGTTCGAATAGTTCGACAACCGGATTTACTGCCAACATATCTAGAGGTCTCTTGGGTCGCTTCCCGAAGATTCACCAATGACGTATGATTCAAACTCGATTAATCTTGGATTAATTACGGAGAGACTTTATCTTGGATAAAGTACTATATAAAGAGAGAGAACGATTAATTTAGAATTAATCGTAAAATTATTATATTCGATATAAAATCGGAATTCGATTTCGACGCGAAATTAAAATTAGATTTTAATTCGGGCAAACGAGTTAATTTAGAATAGAATTAATCGTTAGCGACGTAAATAATAATTTCGCTAGGCGCAATTATTTATTTAAATTCGATTTAATTAACGTCGCGACGTAAGTTCGGTATTTCGGAAATATCGGATCTGAACGCGTGAGTGCACGTGGGCCCACTTTCATTTGGAAACGTGTGGGGCCCACATGACACATGGCATTATTTACATTATTTAATTGATTGATGTATTGCATGAAGATAGTGTACAAAGCACTCAGGGGTATTGCATGGAAATGAGTGTTAGACACTCTAAGCCTTTCATGGTTTGTGTCATAAATATATTATTATTTATAATTATTATGACATAAATATAAATTGATTTTTGAGACAAAAATCATTCTTCTTCCTCTCTCAAATTACCGAAACAGTAAGCCCTAAAAGCTCTCTCCAATTCTTCATTTGTTTGTGGCAAGACAAGAAGAAAGTGTATGCTTGGTTTGATACTCTAACACACAACTTTGCTAGACAGCACATTAAGGGATCATACAAGGTGTTATGGGAAACTCACTTTATTAGAGCTTGGAGAATCGGATACAAAATTGCTTGGAGCTTCGTCTGCTTGGCCGAATCCTTCCACTGCACAAAGGAGAGATTTGTCTTCATCAAAACGCATACACATTCCGTTTTTGTGAGTATTGTTTCCGCCATACTTCAATATAGTTCATTCTTATATATATATTTTGCTTGTTTTTGATCTTGGGACATGGATATTAGATTTCCAACAATGGTATCATTGAGCTTAAAAAGCATGCAAATATATTAGGATGTTATTTGGGGAAAAAAATTGTTTGAAGCATGATTTGATGAGTTTGCTTGATTAAATATGCTTAGATGTATGTTAAATTAAATATATCATCATCAATTTCATGGAAAATAAATTGGATTAATTTTTCCAACCCCAATGAGGCTTGGCTGAATACATGCAAGCATGTGGACTGATGATTTTTTAATTTTAAGACATTGGATGACTTGAAATAATATGGAGATGATCATTTGTAACTTGATTGGATTGAAAACGAAATCGGAACCATATTAATCACCTTGGCCGAATGTGATGAAGATTAGGGACTTGATTTTTTGATTAAATAATGTTGGACATGTATTTAAGATAAAAATATGATTAATAGATTAATTTGATATTTTGGGAATATTGATTTAAAGGATTAATCATGAAAATACACTTTAATTAATAAGTTATAAAATTTGGAATTTTAAAATTTAGTTAATTGGGCTTAAATTGGAATTGGGCCTAAAACTATTATATTTGGTCATAAATGGGCTTGGTGGGCCAAGTAGATTTGGACCATTTGGATTGGATCCAAAATGGGCATAAATCACACCATTTAAGTCCAAATGTAATAAATGGGCTTTTATGTTTAATTGGGCCTATGGCTTGATATTGATTTTATGGCAAATGAGGGTGATTCCTTATTGGGCTTGGAAATTGGGTTTGACCCACATTGACCAAGGCCCAAGCCTGAATGAATCAATAGAAAAGCCCATCGGACTTTAATTAAACGGACATTAGATGTTAGTTGGGCTTTGAGACCCAATATAGTACTAGATTTGGAATCTAAGTTATAAATGCACAATAAAAGTGTAAATATTTAATTTAGAAT
>SKCR01021524.1:0-17854 GCA_019454045.1 Zanthoxylum bungeanum | reverse complement strand
TCATCATCATACACCCTTAAGCATGCTTCTAAAACATCATAAAGCGCGTAAAGTAAATTAATAGTGATATGCGGATAGATATATAAACAATTTGTTCCTAGAACAAATCACTCCATTTCCACTCCCTGCTAGCACTATTCTACTTCTACCCATTTTCATAATACAATAAGAGAAACCTCATTTACATTGAGGGGAATTAGGTGAGAAGAGAATACAAAGAGATAAAGAGATAAGGCTGGACACGCAGGTCCAATTTAATAAATTCCAAATTTACAATAATTTCTAAAATTACCATTTCCCTTCTAATCTCATATCCCGATATACACTATTCATTCAACACATACATATATTTTCAAACAATACATGCTTTTTACAACCAATCTAATCCAATTAATTAGTCTATGTTTAAGTGATCATCCAATGTTCAAACAACGGTTTGATTTTGCGCGAGTCCAACTCGATTGAGAATAAGTACATAAGGTACGAATTCGCGATTATATCGAACTACTTATTAAATCTAATTTAATTCGTATTCAATACTAATTCAATTATTTAATTCCAAATTAAATGTTTACACTTTTAATGTGCTTTAAAGACTTAGATTCTAAATCTAATCCTATTGGGTCTCAAAGCCCAACTAACATCCAATGTTTAATTTAATTCAAGTCAAATGGGCTTTCAATTGATTTATTAAGGCTTGGGCTTTGGTCAATGTGGGTCAAACCCAATTACCAAGCCCAAATAAGGAATCACCCTTAAATGCCATAAAACCAATTTTAAGCCCATAAGGCCCAATTAAATTTTTAAAGCCCATTATATTATATTTGGACTTAATGGAGTGATTTAGGCCCAAATTGGATCCAATCCTTTTGGCCCAAATCTACTTGGTCCACCCAAGCCCATTATGCCCAAATACAATATTAAAAGTCCAATTCACAATTAAGGCCATTAATTAAATTTTAATATTCCAAACATTAAAGTCCAATTAATAAAGTGTAAAACCAAGATTAATATATTAAACCAATATTTCAAAAATACCCATTTAATTTATTAATCATCTATTTTTCAAAATAAATGTCCAACATTAATTTTAACAAAAAATCAACTCCTTTACATGTCCATTAACATTCGGCCAAGGTGAGTTTTTTTGTGTCGATTTGTTTTTCAATCGATTGAATTACTAATCTACGTCCCGTATACGTTCTAAGTCATCCAATGATCTTAAACACAAAATTCCAATCCACTCCAAGTAGCAACACATTCGGCCAAGGCATGAATTTGGGGAAAAAAATCATCCAATGCATTTTTCATAAAATTGATTTCATATTATGTCATTTACATACATATAAGCATAGCATACATTCATCAAATTTCACAAGAACATGCTTCAATCAATTTTACCCAAATTTTAACCTAAAGTATTTCATGCTTAACCATGGCTCCATGATACCATTGTTGGTTTCTATTATATGTCCCAAGGAAAGATTAAGCATTTAAATACAACAATGATATATATATTAAAAGATGAAGTATGGCGGAATCATACTCACAAGATCGGAATGCGGATGCGTTGATGAATGAAAATTTTTCTCCTTTGTGCAGTGAAGGTTTCGGCCAAGGTGAGTGGGGAAGCTCCAAGCTTTCTGATCCTTCCAAGCTCAAGAATTAGTTTCCCATAACACCTTTGTATGATCCCTTGAAGGTGCTAGCCTTGTGTGTTAATTTATGTTCCAAACAAAACACAATTTCTTCAAGTTTTTGCAACAAAAACAGAAAAGTGGAGAGGCTGTGAAACTTCACAGTTTCGGTCAAGAGGAAAGAGAGGAGAGTGAGGGATTTGATTTCAAAAATCAATTTATATTTATGCCATAATATTATTAAATTAATAATAAACTTATGACACAAATCATGCAATGGCTTAGAGTGTCAAACACTCAATTCCATGCAAAACCATGAGTGCATTGTACACTATCTCCATGCAATGCATCACAATTAAATAATGCATAATATGACATGTGTCATGTGGGCCCCACACGTTTCCAAATGAAAGTGGGCCACGTGCACTCACACGTTCGGGTTCGATATTTCCAAAATACCAAACTTACGTCGCGACGTTAATTAAATCGAATTTAAATAAATGATTGCGCCTAGCGAAATTATTATTTACGTCGCTAACGAATTAATTCTAAATTAACTCGTTTGCCAGAATTAAAATCTAATTTTAATTTCGCGTCGAAATCGAATTTTGATTATATATCGAATACAATATTTTACGATTAATTCCAAATTAATCGTTCTCTCTGTATTTTTAGTACTTTATCCAAGATAAAGTCTCTCCGTAATTAATCCAAAGATTAATCGAGTTTGAATCATACGTCATTGGTGAATCTTCGGGAAGCGACCCAAGAGATCTCAGAATGTTGGCAGTAAATACGTCGGTCGTCGGATAATCTGAACACTACGTACAGTACCTCGTACTACGTTTTTACCGATTCACAAGACAAGGTTGGCTTCTAGCAAAGCGCCATGCCTACCCAATTCTCCAGAAATATTCTTATAGGAATATCAGATCTATATCAAGTGTAGTATACCGTAGTATTGCGTACATCGATCCAGTATTGGACGATCACATGTTAGGCCTGGGGCTGGAAATGTGTCTGCCCCGTACGAAACATATATCGGACATCAAGCAACTAGTCTCTTTAAATCGGACAATCCTGACCTGGTCATATTGTCCCGACGGTTGCAACCTTTTATAGAGTACTAGTTCTGTGTCATGCGTGATCATCACCTCCATTATCTGAAGTGATACTTCCATCTCGACATCACATCCAGTACAATACGATTCTCGATAAACCCAGAAGAGGTGTACACAGAACCGGTTAAGGTCCCCAACCACCAAAACCAAAGTTTACCGATTGTCGCAAGTACTAGCGATTAAGTCTCAGGTTAAGACCATATACACCTACCCTGATGCGGCCTCCCATAGACACGCAGACTTACTACCAATGGGATTCCGCGGGGTCTATCCAGAGCGAAGCTGTTTTCCGTACCATCGGTAAAACACAACCTCCTATCGCACTTGCATAAGTATCCAATACTTAAATATATGAGAACTATGCCGTTGTGCCCTCACAACGTGCACAAGCGCAATACTAGTCTATTCCGCATTATCGATGTCCGATCTCGATAATACTCCGACTAGGGATATTTAATGATTAAACCTTTATGGATTGATACTGTCTCATATCATCTCAATCCGGTATTAATCATATGGACTTTCGCCATTTATATATCAAAGTAAATAATATTACAAAACGAAAAAGGCAATTTCATTATCACATAGTTAATTTTGTACAATAATACAATATCATTTACAAACAGTGACGCTATGGGACATAATGTCTAACAACACTTGCATGAGTATCCTATACCCAAATATATGATAACTATGCCGTTATGCCCTCACAACGCGCACAAGTGTAATACTAGTCTTTTCCGCATTATCGATGTCCAATCTCGATAATACTCTGACTAGGTATATTTAATGATTAAACCTTCATGGATTGATACTGTCTCATATCATCTCAATCCAGGAACTAATCATATGAACCTTTCATCATTTATACATCTTGGTGATCTAATCACAATGATAAAAGAGCCATTTTCCTTATCACATAGTTAATTTTGTACAACAACACCATGATCTGTACAAATAATGACGCTATGGGTCATAACTGTCCAACAATCTCCCACTTGGCCTATAGCCAGTCACTCGAGTGTCTTACACCTGAACTATGTACGGTTCGCTCAACTTACTGAGAAAAGACTTTCGTCAGCGGATTTGCATGATTATTATCTGATGCGATTTATTCGACCATCACATCGCCACGATGTACGATCCGAACGTATCAAATGAATAGTGAATTTTATATGGATCGTTGATGGACCATTAATTCTTTAGCCTGCGCTGAAGCCTAGCTCAGCTGCTAACAGAACTATATCTAATCTAATTAGATTATTATCGACCCAAATGGCTTCTATTGCTGCCTCAGCTGCAGCAATAATCCACTTTTGTTGTTTATTCGGTAACAGTATCTAGCTTGGAAGATTTCCAGCTCACTGTTCCGTTATTCAACTTTATAGCACAGTTGTTTCGACTTATAGTCGGTTTTATCGGTTAGGAAACTTGCAACAGTGATCCTAGTCACTTCAAGTTCTCCTTCTCCATAGTATAAGACAGCATCCTTAGTTCCTCTAAGATACTAAAGGATGTTCTTCACATCAATCCAATGACTATCACTTGGATTGGCCCGATTGTGACTCCATATGCTCAAAGCGTATGAGACACCAGGTCGCGTACATTTATTTCAATGTACGAGTTCTCGGAAAGTGTTAACAACTTTAAATCTATCCCAGAAGATCTTTATTCCTAGAATAAATGTTGTTTCTCCTAAGAATTCTACGGAGAATTTTCTCGAAAGCCAAGCTTTCGCCGATTATATTATTGGAATATCATTTCCGAAAAATGATATGTCATCATTAGTTAGGACATTCACTGTCAGTGCGCTCCCACTAACCTCCTTATATACACAAGAATCATAATCGTTTTGAATTAAATCATATACCATTATGATTACATCAAAACGATAATTCCAAGAATACTATGCTTGCTTCAATCCATCCATGGATCGAATAACCTGCAAACCTTGTTTGCTAGTTATGATACGAAAAAACCATCAGGATGTTGAAAACATCCTCGAAAATGTTTCTGTTAAGGAAAATGGTTTTGGCGTTCAGCTGCCATATTTCATAAATGAAACATACAGCGTCAGCAAGCATTATCCAAATGGATTTAACAATAGTAACAGTTAAAAGGTTTCGTCGTAATCGACACAATGTTGATAACGATACCTTTTCGCTACAAGCCTAGCTTAGTACGTTAGTATGTTACCTTCCATGTATGTCTTCCTTGAAGACTTATATAGTACCAATAGGCACAATGCCTTGCGGTACAACAACTAGTGTCTAAAGGTAGTTGGTATATATGGAATCCATTTCGGATATCATGACAATTTGCCATAATACGGAGTCAATACCTTGTATCACTTCCTCATACGTAGTCAGTTCGTATTCCTCAATAAGATTGACATCTTTATGAGGTAAGATCAGAAACCCATACCCCAGGTTGTTTTCTGACTCTCTCCGACTTACGTGGTTCTTGTGTATTCGAAGATTACTGGTATAGATTCATCCTTGATGAACTATTTGTGTTCCACTAGGACTCAGTGCTTGGAATAGTATTACTCCGATTCTTATCGAGTTTTACTTTCCTCCCACTTACCACTGCATATAGGTATCCCTCTTAGGAAAACAGCATGGTGAGCAACAATTACATTGTTCTCTAGTGAGTTGTATAAGTACTATACTTTTGGTTTCCCTAGGATAACCCACAACTTAGGCACTTATCCGATTTGGGTTCTAGTTTGGTATCATCGAAACATATGCCTAGCATTCCCAAATCTTTAGGAATGAGAAACCTGGTTTCTTTCCTGTTCATATCTAATATGAAGTCTGTCAAACAGAATTTTTTATGGAACTTTATTCTAAATAAGTTCTGCACTGTTTATGCGTATCCGTTGAAAGAAATGGTAGCTCAAAGCGACTCATGATTTACCTTATCATGTCCAACAAAATTAAGTTTCTCGGTTCGGACACACCGTCAAAATGACGTGTTCCGGGAGGAGTCCTCTTTGAAAGAATACTATACTCTTTCAAGTATATGAGAAACTTATTGCTTAAGTATTTTCATCATGGTCTAACCGTGATGTTTTAATACTTTAGCCGATCTATTTGTTTACTTCGTGTCGAAACTCTAAAAGTTTCCGATTTGTGTTTCTCAAAGAAACACATAACTATAACGCGATGCCATATCCGTAAAGGTCACGAAACATTCATATCCACATCTAGCCTAGCTAGATATCGGCCCACCTACGTCACTATGAACCATGGTTAACAGATCGGTGGCATTTACACTTTTACCAAGTAAAAGTGTTTTAGGAACTTTGCCCAATAAACTAGATTCATAGACATTATTTGAATGGAATCAAATTTTTCC
This sequence comes from Zanthoxylum bungeanum, assembly GCA_019454045.1. Taxonomy (NCBI): domain Eukaryota; kingdom Viridiplantae; phylum Streptophyta; class Magnoliopsida; order Sapindales; family Rutaceae; genus Zanthoxylum; species Zanthoxylum bungeanum. The sequence continues at coordinate 11,736 of SKCR01021524.1, read as the reverse complement.
TAGTATCCACTCTTCAAAGGTGTGGATATACGAGTCTTGTTTAATTGTGTCCCAGAAAACAATGCCACATATAAGTCTCATATGATCAAATCAGTTTGAGCTTTTTGTTTGTCATGTTATAGGTTTGAGATTTATTTATATTCAAAATATAAATACTGTTATTCACATCTAATGTGTTTATCTCAATATCATCTTTATAAAATGAAACATTTTAGTGTTCTAGAATATAAAGGTATACCCGCAACGGGTTAAACCCTGATATAGAGATAATGTATCTAGTCAAACTAGTTACATTTTAATAGTTTCCTAATTTACGTACAAACCCAAAAGGGTAGTTCCTAAACTTAGGTATCTACGGTTAAAATAGTGACTTTCGTCCCGTTTTCAATTCGCAGATTAATCTCAACTGAAGTCATTATCCTGCTTTTCAGCAGATTCTGCACACCAGTACATATTTATGTACCACATCCAGTATCTAAAATCCATTTTTAATACTAGCAGTGAACATATTTTATGACAAACATATTTGAAGTCAGACCCTTGCCCGTTCTTCAATTCCTTCATGTCTGCCTTGTCCATACGGCAGTCAGGCTTCCGTGATCCCCGTTTGCCACAATTTAGGCGGACATCTTGGGATATGTCTTTTATCTTCCCAGAAGATTATAATGATTTTTCCTTTGCCCTTTTCGATACCCCAGAAGCCTTTGGCCAAGCCTTAGCCTTCGGAATGTCGAAATAAGATGCGCCTTGCGCTTCTTGCCCTATTGCAAACTTTGGCTTTGTCTAATTGAGAATAGCCATTAACTCTCCAAGAGTTTACTATTCCAATTTTAATACTTCAAAGATCTAAAATATATCTATGAAGATCCTTCAATTCATTATCATACTTTAAGGATCTAATCCTTAGTTCTGATTAAGAAATTAAGGAGTCTATTTGGCAAGCTTATTGGATTAAGCACTTAAGTTATCATCACATGAATCTTCCAAAGATTATGTTCTACTATTTGCTTAACTCCTGGCTTAGGCCTAAGATGTTATTTTATCAAATAAAGTAACTTCTTAATTTTCAGGATTATGTTTTAAACATTAATCTTTCATGAATCTTCCTGATTCTTTATTCCCAATTTGAAAATTAAAGTCGTTTAAATACATTTTCACCCAGGATTATGTTTTAGACATTAATCTTTCAATTATCTTGATTTTAATAGTCCAACTATTTAATCAATGATTTTAGGTACTATGCATTATAATGATTACTATAGTCTAATTATATAGTCAACTATAATTTAAGTACTATTTATTATAATGATTACTATAGTCCAACTATATAATCAACTATAATTTAATAGATAAATTCAATTATATTGATTACTAAAATCCAATTATAAAATCAACTATAATCGAAATAGTTTGAATACAGTCCAACTGTTTATTAAAACAACATTAATTATTAGTCCAACTAATATATTAATTTATTGATGAATAATTTGTAATGAGCGCGTATGGCAAGTAACTAAACGAATATTGCAAATTTAATACTTGCCTCCCACTATTTTTCGGCGAGTTTCTAACCCTCTATGGAGTACTCGGGAAACCTTATTTCCTAGTGGGCTAGGATCCCATTAAAAACACACAATCTTGACTTTGGCCAATAAATTGTATGATAATTAACTAGGTAGATCTCTAAGATCAATTGGATCCCATCCAATTCCTAGATCCAGTAGGTGGACATCCAAGTCCGAAACATATATCTTATATATGCCAATATATCCAATATATTGCCTAACCTTTTTCCTCTGAATCAACTAAGCCTTGGCTTTGGCACAACAAACTTAGTGATCCCAGTAAGTGGAACCCATTGACCTTGGAAAGCTTCGTTATCAATGTCGATGGACAAGAAGTGATCTTGATTTTGGCCAACAAATCACAACTTGGACAAGACACCAATATGGAACAAAGCCTTCGTGATTCAAACACATCATCGACGGACAAAGGTCTTGACGCCAACAAACCAATGCCAGTCTTGGATCTTGAGTAAGAATCACTCAATTGAAGGAAAAACGCTTAATATGATGTTGTGGGTTTTTCGCGTGCAATTGGCAACCAATTAATTATCTTTGTTAGGTCTCATCATAATACACCCTTAAACATGCATTCTAAAAACATAATAAGAAGCATATAAATAAAATAATAATGATATGCGGATGGATACTTAACAAATTGTTCCTAGAATAAATCTCTCAATTTCCTCTCTCCCGCTAGCACAAGTATTGCTTCTACCCGTTACATAACACTTCTATAGAAACCTCATTTACATTGAGGGGAATAGGTGAGAAGAGAAATACAAATAGTAAGGAGGTAATAGGTTGGACTCGCAGGTCCAATTAATAAATTCTAAATTTATTACAATAATTTCCAAAATTGCCCCACCCATCTAATATCCATCTGATATACATTATTCATGCATCGCAACCATGTATTCACACAAGCATGTTATCAATCAATCTAATCCAATTAATTAATCTGATAATTAATGACCATCCAATGTTCAAACAACGATTTGTTTGCTCGAGTCAAACTCGTTTTGCGAATAAGTACTCAAAGTAGGAATTCTTGAATTAAATTAAACTACAACATTAATCCAATTTAATATATATTAATACTAATTCACTATTTAATTCCAAATTAAATATTACATTTTATTAACGAACCTTTACGACTTAGATTCCAAATCTAATCGTTACGGGTCTCAAAGCCCGATTAACATCCAATGTCAATTTAATTTAAAGTCCAATGGGCTTTTAATTAATTTCTAAGGCATGGACTTTTGGTCAATATGGGTCAAACCCAAATACCAAAGCCCATTTAAGGAATCACTCTTATTTGCCAAGAAACCAATTTAGGCCCATTAGGCCTAATTAATATATTAAGGTCCATTAGTCATAATTGGACTTTATAGATATGGTTTTGGGCCCAATTGGATCCAACCAATTTAGCCTAAACAAATCTTGGTACAACCAAGCCCAATTAGCCCAATTACAACTTTACAAGCCCAATTCCAAATTTGGCCAAACATAATTAAATTCCAAAATTCTAATTTCACAATTTAATTACTCAAAGTGTAATGCGATAATTAATCACCCAAATTAAAATTTCTAAAATATCAATTTACACAATTAATTATGCTCATTAACATCAAAACATGTCCAACACATTTTAATAAAAAATCAAACCCATTTCATGCTTCTATAGTCTCGGCAATAAGGGGAATTTTTGTCCAATTCCGAATTCAATCCAATTGAATCTAAATCAACATTTCCCAAGTCTTTCAAACTCATCCAATGGATCAAAAAAAATACCAAGATATTTAGGGCATCAAACCATTCGGCCAAGCCAAGATATTGGGCAAAAAAATTGATCCAATCAAATTTCATGAAATTGATCTAATCAAACTTAAATTAAACATCATTTAAGCATACTCAATCAAGTAATTTTATCAAATCATGCTCAAAATCAATTTACCCAATTTTAACCCTATGTTCAAGTTTCATGCTCAACTTCGCTCTGATACCATTGTTGGGTTTCTACGGTCTAACCGGGATCGTTTTAAGCAATGAAACAACATGTGAATACAACAAGGAAGTTGCAGAATACTTACAATGATCAGTTGAGCGATGCGATGAAAACAAAAACTTCAAGATCTCCTCCAAGGTGCTCTCGGCAGTGGGCTTTTGTGCTCTCCAAAATTTTGTTCCATGGATGATCCATCAAGCTCCAAGCTTTGGTTGATGATTCCATGCTCACGGATGCGGTTCCCTATCACATTCGCAAGACTCTAAAAGTGTGCTAGCACTCCGAAAATTTTGCCGCAAAATTTCCTTTCCTTCTCCTTCAACTCACAGTGAAACCAAAAAGTTTTAGGAAGAAAATGGCCTATGGCCGAGAGAGAGAGGGAGAAGACCGACGAAAGTGTGTTGTAATTTTGGTTTTGTGTATATCATACACATAAAATGATTTTCCTAAAATCAAATACCAAAAATACTTTCCAAAAGTCAAGCCATTTAAAGCAAACCACTTCCATCAACTATTCACATCACAATGACAAGTTGTCATGTCACTCAAAGTGACTAGACATCACATCATTCGATTGACTAGTGATTTGACACTTGATGTGACTTGTGGGCTGTACTTGAATTCAAAATGCAAGTGCACCCGCAAAAACTCCCGGGCTCGGGTTCGCTAATTCCAAATTAATGAATTTTCCGTTACGACGTAATTAAATAATTATGCCTAGCAAAATCACTATTCATGTCGTTAACGAATTAATTCTAAATTAACTCATTTGCCCGAATTAAAATCTAATTTTAATTCCGTGTCGAAATCCAATTTCGTATAATATATCGAATATATTATTTTATCGATTAAATCCAAATTAATTATTCTCTCTCTCTTTAAATAATATTTTATCCCAGATAAAATATCTCTGTAATTAATCCCAGATTAATTTTCTCTCTCATTTAATTAATCCTAGATTAATAAAGTGTGAGTCATACGTCATCAGTGAATCTTCAGGAAGCGACCCATGAGATCCCCAAATATGTTGGCAGTATATCCGGTCGTCGGACTATCCGAACACGTTCGTACCTAGTACTACGTTTGTACCGATTTACAAGACAAGGTTGGCTTCTAGCAAAGCGCCATGCCTACCCAATTCTCCAGAAATATCCTGACAGGAATATGTGATCTATATCAGGTGTAGTATACGTAGTATTGCGTATTTCGATCCAGTATCAGATGTCACGTGCAAGGCCTAGGGCAGGAAATGTGTCTACCCCGTACGAAGCACATATCAGATCTCTGGTAACTAGTCTCTATAATCGGATAAACATGACCTAGTCATTTTATCCCGATGACTGCAGTACATAAGAGAACCAGTTCCGTATCCTACGTGACAATCATCTCCACTATGACTAGAGTGATACTTCCATCTCGACATCACACCCAATACACTACGATTCTCAATATACCCAGAAGAGGCGTACACAGAACCTGTTAAAGCCCTGGACAACCAAAACCAAAGTACATTGATTGTCGAAAGTATTAGCGGTGCAAGTCTCAGGTTAAAACCAAATACACCTACCCTGATTCGGACTTCCATAGACACATAGTCATACTACCAATGGAATTCCGAGGGGTCTATCCAAAGCGAAGCTATTTCCCGTACCATCGGTAAAATAAAACCTCCTACTACACTTGCATGAGTATCCTATACCCAAATATATGAGAACTATGTCGTTATGCCCTCACAACGTGCACAAGTGTAATACTAGTCTTTTCCGCATTATCGATGTCCAATCTCGATAATACTCTGACTAGGGATATTTAATGATTAAACCTTCGTGGATTGATACTGTCTCATATCATCTCAATCCAGGAAATAATCATATGGACCTTTCATCATTTATACATATTGGTGATCTAATCATAAATGATAAAAGAGCAATTTCCTTTGTCACATAGTTAATTTGTACAACAACACCATGATCTGTACAAATAGTGACGCTATGGGTCATAACTGTCCAACACGAGGCTCATCATTGGGCTTATGCAAAAATGCAGTCCCTACAGTCGCCCCCACTTTGATGGGGCTTGTGTAGTGTGTGAGAGTGACAACCCTATCAAAGTCATGCATGCATTTTTACTTGAATGGTTCATCGGCCATTTCTAGACTTACCTGTTGTTTCAGTTCGATTTCTGAGTTGGGTTGGTGGCGAGGTACTTCGACCCCTGGGTATTGTTCATGAACCACCGAGTGTGAGATGGTTCATTCCCGAACCGTTACTGTTGTGAGATGGTTCATTCCTGAACTATTACTGGTGTGAGATGGTTCATTCCTGAACCGTTCCTGATGTGAGATGTTTTGACCCTTAGGTTTTGTTCTCGAACTGAGTTAAGCTGATGGCGAGGTGCTTTGACCCATGGGTTTTGTTCCCAAACCACCGAGTGTGAGATGCTTTGATCTCTAGGTTTTGTTCCTGAACTGAATTGAGTTGATGGCGAGTTGCTTCGACCCCTGGGTCTTATTCCTGAACCACCGAGTGTGAGATGGTTCATTCCCGAATCGTTACTGTTGTGAGATGGTTCATTCCCGAACTGTTACTAGTGTGAGATGGTTCATTCCTGAACCGTTCCTGATGTGAGATGTTTTGACCCTTGGGTTTTGTTCTCGAAGTGAGTTAAGCTGATGGCGAGGTGCTTTGACCCATGGGTTTTGTTCCCAAACCACCGAGTGTGAGATGCTTTGATCTCTGGGTTTTGTTCCTGAACTGAATTGAGTTGATGGCGAGGTGCTTTGACCCCTGGGTTTTGTTCCCGAACCACCGAGTGTGAGATGCTTTGATCTTTGGGTTTTGTTCCTGAACTGTGCTGAGTTTTTTGCCATTCCAGGCTTGCTCATCCTCATTCCCAGGAGTTGCTCGTATTTGCCGCTTTTTCCTTTTTCTTCAAAACATGCGAACACAAAATAAAAATTATGTGTATGCGACGTGTATGCATGTATGAATGCATTCCCTATTCCGATGGGTTTTCTTTATCCTATTTGATGTCTTCTTCGGTTAGGCATTCCTTGTGTTAGAAGGTTTTCTTCGCCCCTTTAAGAATCTTTTGCCCACAAAAAGCTTTGGTCGCCCCCTAGGCCTGCTTACAGTTTCCTTATGATAATTCTCCTTTGGTGATTGTTCAATTATCTTTGGTTTTATGGCTCAAGGTCTCGTTGTGTCCCTTATCCGCGGGGTGGTAGACTGGTCGCCCCCAGACCTGGCTCAACTTTCTGCTATTCACTTCCTGCACTGGGAATGTGGATTACGCCTTTTGTGAAAGCGGTCTCATCCTTTTGGGATCGTGTCTTCTGATTCATAGATTTCTAAATATGTCTTCTCCCTGAAATTGGACTCCATTGTCCGTCACTATGTGATGTGTCATTTTGTATCGACATATCATATTACGGGCTACGAAATAGTCCCAATAGTTACACATTTTATTGTCCTCAAGGAATGCCCAGTAATGAAACCAGAGAACCTTCAAAACACTCAATACAACTCAAATACAAGTCTTTGAATAAATCATCTAAGCCAGACTCACAGTGTGTGTGTGCAAAAGTTCATTTACAGCTTGATTCCTAGGTAAGCCAAATCAATGATTTCGTTTAAAAATTGGGATCGACGGGTCAAACCAACCTAGATGTCTCAATTATTCTCTGTAATTGCTTTTCTGTGCTCAATGTGGTATGATTTTATTTTATTTTCTTTTGTCTCTCTGTTTTGTTTTTCAACACACCTACCCTTTAAGGTAGCATTTCTCCTCATGGTGGTCTTAATACTCGCATATGAGTAGCTTCATGCTTATCGGTTATAGGTGGTTAAATTTTTTTCTTTAGAGACTTTTATTTTATTTTCAACCATACCACACATCATAACACAAGCAAATCAAGATAGACATCTAAGCAAACGGTCATTCATCGACCTGTAATTTCTTCAACTAGTCACTTTGACGACTACTCAAGTTTTCACGAATAAGAACCTATAATTAAGTGCTGACGAGTCTAACATAGATCAACTACTCAAAGTATCAGATATAAGTACATCAAGAACTTATCGTTTCTAAGATTTCACCCTAAAGCAATCAATTTCATCATCGGACTTATGCTTAACTATTAATGACTACAAACAAACAATTTTTTTTTGGCTGAAGGCCCCCTTAATGGTCTTTCTATTCTTGGCAGTAAAATTTTATGTTCTCAATGTGCGGGGTACTGTCAAACTAGCCACTTCGTTGGTCAAAACTTGTAGTTACTCGATAATTTTGGTGATGTTGGACTCCACTTGATATATTTGGGAATTTTCACTGCTTGACGCATCCATGTTTGCTAACCTCTTCTTGACAAGTCTTCATTTTTCTCTAGCCCAACGGATTTCTATGATGGCTTTTAAGACAAGGGGTTAGCATGATGCATGTATTCATGCGATGCATGTATGCATGCGATGAATGAGATGCATATGGTTATCAAAAAAACATATATACTTCCGACTTTATTCATCCCACACTCGTGGTAGGTCCATTTATGTCCTAGGTATGGCCCATTTTATGCCCCAAGGTGGGGTACACAAAATCGTTCTCTCCTATGCTATAGGGGTGAACCTTGGCTACTTCAGTCTCTTTCCATCGGTAGAAGACAAAGACCGCCCATTTACAATATTGACGAAGCCTATTATGGGGATCGTGCCATTGTCTAGAAATGATGAATTGGGCCTTTTGTAATCACAGTTGCGGGGATGGACTTGGAGATACCCAAAAGTATACAAATATGCCATAACAAGGCCTACCCTGTTGGTTATTTCTAAGGTCCCAAGATCAAATCAAGACATGAAATAATGCATGAATACATCAACGGAGGTAGCGGAATACTCACATTGATCGGTTATGTCGATTTGAAGACGAATCAAGGCCAAAAACGTACTGCCTTGCTCACGCCACTGCAACCAGTCCATGCTCACTGTCTTGGCAGTTTCGGGTCTCAAAACGAAGCTCCAAACTCCGTCGGATGAGTCCCGCCTCATGGGTGAACCTCCCTACCACCTTCGCAAGACTCGTAGTGTGCTAGCACTTGCGGTTTTCACCATGAAAACCCAACCCTTGCTTCCCTTTAGAGTCACATTTTTCTGGTTCAAAACCAGTCCCAAAATTCTGTTTTGGGCGTGAGAGGAAGAGAGAAAATTGAGAGAGAAGAAGTTTTGTGTTGTATTAAAAATGATTTACCAAAAATCAATTTATATTTATGCCATAATTTTTATTAAATTAATAATAAAATTATGACACAAAACATGCAATGGCTTAGAGTGTCAAACACTCAAACTCCATGCAATGACATTGAGTGCAATGTACACAATCTACATACAAAGCATTAGAATGACATGTGTCATGTGGGCCCCACACGTTTCCAAATGAAAGTGGGCCCACGTGCACTCACGCGTTCGGGTTCGATATTTCCGAAATACCGAGCTTACGTCGCGACGTTAATTAAATCGAATTTAAATAAATAATTGCGCCTAGCGAAATTATTATTTACGTCGCTAACGAATTAATTCTAAATTAACTCGTTTGCCCGAATTAAAATCTAATTTTAATTCCGCGTCGAAATCTAATTTCGTTTAATATATCGAATATATTAATTTACCGATTAATTCCAAATTAATCGTTATCTCTCTCTAGACGATATTTTATCCGGATAAAATATCTCCGTTATTAATCCTAGATTATTTTTTTCTCTCTTCTGTATAATCCCAGATTATTCAAGAGTGCGAGTTGTGCGTCATCGGTGGATTATCGGGAAGCGACCCATGAGATCTCCGGATAATCTGGCAGTAAATACGGTCGTCGGAGTATCCGAATCACGTACGTACCAAGTACTACGTTCTACCGATTTACGAGACAAGGTCGACTCCTAGCAAAGCACCAAGTCTACCCAATTCTCCGGACATATCCATTCAAGAATATTAAGATCTGTATCAAGCGTAGTATACTAATGTATTGTGCGTATCGGCCCAGTATCGGATAATCACGTGCTAGGGCTGGGGCTGGATAAGTGTCTGCCCCGTCCGAAACACATATCGGATGTCTGGTAACTAGTCTCTATAATCGGATATTCATGACCTGGTCATAATATCACGATTGGATGCGCATCACTTTAAGAGCACTAATACCGTATCCTGCGTGACATCATCTCCAATATGACTGAAGTGATACTTCCGTCTTGACATCACACCCAATACTCTACGATTCTCTGATAAACCCAGAAGAGGTGAACACAGAACCAGTTAAGATCCCCCACCACCAAAACCAAAGTTTACCGATTGTCGTAAGTATTAGCGATGTAAGTCTCAGGTTAAGACTATACACACCTACCTTGATTTCGGCCTCCCATAGACACCTAGTCATAATACCAATGGGATTCCGAAGGGTCTATCCAGAGCGAAGCTGTTTCCCGTATCATCGGTGAAACACGACCTCTTATCGCACTTGCACAAGTATCCAATACTTATATATATGAGAACTATGTCGTTGTGCCCTCACAACGCGCACAAGTGCAATACTAGCCTATTCCGCATTATCGATGTCCAGTCTCGATAATACTACGGCTAGGGATGTTTAATGATTAATCCTTCGTGGACTGATACTGTCTCATATCATCTCAATCCAGGAACTAATCATATGGACCTCTCTTCATTTATATATCTATGGTGATCTAATCACAAATGATGAGAGTGCAATTTCCTTATTACATAGTTAATTTGCTACAACAACACAATGATCTGTGCAAATAGTGACGCTATGGGTCATATTATCCAACAATCTCCCACTTGGCACGTAGCGAGTCACTCAAGTGTCCTACACTCGAACTATGTAAGGTTCGCTCAAATTGCTGAGAAAAGATTTTCGTCAGCGGATTTGCTTAATTATCGTCTGACGCGATTTACACGATCATCACATCGCCACGATGTATGATCCGAACGAATCAGATGATATAGAAGTATATATCTGGATCGTCGATGAGACCTTTAATTCCTTAGCCTATGCTGACGCCTAGCTCAGCTGCTAACAGAACTTTATCTAATCTAATTAGATTCATTTTCGATCCAAATGGCTTCTATTGCTGCCTCAGCTGCAGCAATAATCCGCATTTGTTGTTTATTCGGCAACAGTTATCTTGCTCGGAAGATTTCCAGCTCACTGTCCCTGTTATTCAAACTTTATAGTACCGCAGTATTTAATCTTTTGGAAACTTGCAGTGGTGATCCCAGTCACTTCAAGTTCTCCTTCTCCATAGTTTAAGATAGCATCTTTAGTTCTCAGAGATACTAACAGATGTTCTTAACTTCAATCCAGTGACTATCACTTGGATTGACCCGATTGTGACTCCATATGCTCGAAGCGTATGAGACACCAATACAAGTACATTTTAAATGTACAATTTCCCAGAGAGTGTTAACAAACTCCAAATCTATCCCAGTAGATCTTTATTCCTGAATAAAGGTTGTTACTCCCCAGAATTCTACGGAGAATTTCTTATGAAGAATATCTATGTGAAAGCCAAGCTTTCACCAATTGTTTTATGGGAATTTCATTGTCAGTGCCCTCTCCCACTAACCTCCTTATATACACAAGAATTATTTCGTTTTGAGTGAAATCATAAACCATTATGATTATTTCAAAACGACAGTTCCAAGAACCTTATGCTTGCATCAATCCAAACATGGATCGAATAACCCGCAAACCTGGTTTGTCGGTTATACAAAATCGTCAGGATGTTGTAAACATCCTCCAAAAGGTTTCCTTTTCAGGAAAGCGATTTTGATCTATAACTGACATATTTCATAAATGAAATATATATAGTTATTTTCAAGCATTTTCAAAATGGATTTACCATGGCAACAGGTAAAAGGTTGAACCGTTATTAACATAATGTTGATAACGATACCTTTCCGTCAAAAGCCTAGCTTTGTACGTTGGTATGTTGCCATCCATGTATGTCTTCCTTGAAGATGTTAAATGTACCATAGGCACAACGCCTTGTGGTACAACAACTAGTATCCAAAATAGTTGTTATACATGGAATCCATTTCGGATTCATGGCACTTTGCCATAACAGAGAGTCGATACCTTGTATCACTTCCCCAAACG
>SKCR01021523.1:0-17825 GCA_019454045.1 Zanthoxylum bungeanum | reverse complement strand
ATACATGGATGAAAACATACCAACGTATAAAGCTAGGCTTTAACGGAAAGGTATCGTTATCAACATTGTGTTGATTACGATTCAACCTTTTACCTGTTGCCACGGTAAATCCATTTGGATAATGCAGGTTATTCGATCCATGATTGGATTGAAGCAAGCATTAGGTTATTGGAATTAATCGTTTTGATATAATCATAATGGTGTACGATTTAATTCAAAACGAAAATAATTCCTTGTTATATAAGGAGGTTAGTGGGAGCGCACTGACGTGTGCTGTCCTATAAAATAATGATAATACATCATTTCTTGGAAATGATATTCCCATAAATAAATTTCGGCGAAAGCTTGGCTTTCGAAATACTCTCCTAGAAACCATACATTGAAAAATGTACAAGACCTGGTGTATCATACGCTTTGAGCATATGGATTCACAAACAGGCCAATACGAGTGATAGTCACTGGATTAATATTAAGAACATCCGTTAGTATCTTAGAGAACTAAGGATGTTGTCTTAGTCTATGGAGAGAATGAGAACTTAAAGTGACTGGGGTCACTGTAGCAAGTTTCATATAACCGATAAAAATGACTAAAAGTCCCAAACGATACTATACAGTTTGAATAACGGTACAGTGAGCTGGAAATCTTCCATCAAGATATTGTTACCAAACCGAATAAACAATAAATCGGATTATTGCTTCAGCTGAGGCAGCAATAGAAGTCATTTGGGTCGATACAAATCTAATTAGATTAGATATAGTTCTGTTAGCGGCTGAGCTAGGCGTCAGCATAGGCTAAAGAATTAATGGTCTCATCGACGATCCAGATATTACTTCTATATCATCTGATTCGTTCGGATCATACATCGTGGCGATGTGATGATCGTATAAATCGCATCAAACGATAATCATACAAATCCGCTGACGAAAACATTTTTCTCGGCAGTTTGGAGCCAACAGTACATAGTTCGGGGTGTAGACACTTGAGTGACTGGCTATGTGCCAAGGGGAGATTGTTGGACAAAATGACCCATAGCGTCACTATTTGCACAGATCATTGTGTTGTTGTAGCAAATTACTTTGTGACAAAGGAGATTGTACTCTCATCATTTGTGATTAGATCACCTTAGATGTATAAATGAGAGAGGTCCATATGATTAGTTCCTGGATTGAGAATGATATGAGACAGTATCAGTCCCGAAGGATTAATCATTAAATATCCCTAGTCGTAGTATTATCGAGACAGGACATCGATAATGCGGAATAGGCTAGTATTGCACTTGTCCGCGTTGTGAGGGCACAACGGCATAGTTTCTCATATATATAAGTATATGATACTTTATGCAAGTGCGATAGGAGGTTGTGTTTCACCGATGGTACGGAACAACAGCTTCGCTCTGGATAGACCCCTCATAATCCCATTGTATTATGACTATGTGTCTATGGGAGGCCGAAATCAAGGTAGGTGGGATAGTCTTAACCTGAGACTTGCATCGCTAATACTTACGATAATCGATAGACTTTGGTCTTGGTGTACAGGGCTTTAACCGGTTCTCTGCTTACACCACTTCTGGGTTTAATCAGAGAGTCGTAGTGTATTGGGTGTGATGTCAAGACGGAAGTATCACTCCAGTCATAGTGGAGATGATGTCACGCAGAGACGGTTTAGTGCTCTTAAGTGCTGGCCGGCCATCGGGATATTATGACAAGGTCATGTATATCCGATTATAGAGACTAGTTACCAGACATCCGACATGTGCTTTCTCGGACGGGGGCAGACACTTATCCAGCCCCAGCCCTAGCACGTGACTATCCGATACTGGGCTGATATACGAATACTACGGTATATTACGCTTGATACAGATCTATATATTCCTGTAAGAATATTTCTGGAGAATTGGGTAGGCATGGCGCTTTGCTAGAAGCCAACCTTGTCTTGTAAATCGGTATAAACGTAGTACGAGGTACTTACGTGTTCGGATAGTCCGACGACCGTATTTACTGCCAACATATCCGGAGATCTCATGGGTCGCTTCCCGAAGATTCACCGATGACGTATGACTCACACTATGATTAATCTGGGATTAATTAGTAAAGAGAGAGATTAATTTCTAGAGAGAGAAAATTAATCTGGGATTATTTACAGAGATATTTTATCTCGGATAAAGTATCGTTAAAAGAGAGAGAACGATTAATTTGGAATTAATCGATAAATTAATATATTTGATATATTAAACGAAATTGGATTTCGACGCGGAATTAAAATTAGATTTTAATTCGGGCGAACGAATTAATTTAGAATTAATTCGTTAGCGACTGAATAGTGATTTCGCTAGGCGTAATCATTTAATTACGACGCAACGAAAAATTTGTTAATTTGGAATTAGCGAACCCGAGCCCGAGATTGTTTTGCGAGCACATTCGCATTTCGAATCGAGTACGGCACGCAAGTCAAATCGAGCGTCAAATCGCAGTTACATCAAGCGTCAAATCAAATGTCACTTTGAGTGATGTGACAAGTTGTCACTTGATTTGAGTGATTGATGTAGTAGTTGAAAAGCATTAATGCTTCTGCTTTTTTAACTTTTTTGAAATTAAAAAGTGGTATATGGCTTTATTATTTGGGAAAATATAAAAGCATTTTTCACTTTTTCTTTTTCAATAATCTCTCTCTCTCCCACTTCACGTTTTCGACTCCCTCTCCCTCTCTTTTCTTCTTCCTCTCCTTCCTTCACGCTTGGAACCGATTTCTTCTCCAAAACTGGTTTGACCGAATCAATGAGAAGCAAGGAAGAAATGTGGTGCTAGCACACACCTTGGGTTATTATGGTGATAGGGAAACGAATTTATGAGCTTGGAATCCTTTTGAACCTTGAAGCTTTGAGCTTCCATGGAGGTCTTCAATGGCCGAATTTTCAAGGAGGAAGACAGCCCAAAACCGAGCATGATAGCAGTCCAAGGAGGCCAAAACGAGCTTGAACAAGGAGGAAAATGGTTTTGTTCTTCCTAGCATCAAACAATCAATGTGAGTATGTATTCCGCCTTATTCCTTTGATGTATTCATGCGTTTTGTGCTTGATTTTGTTGATCTTGGGACCTATATTAGAAACCAACAGTGACTTGTGGGCCGTACTTGAATTAGAAATATACGAGTGCGCCGCAAACACTCCCGGGCTCGGGTTGCTAATTCCGAATTAACGAATTTCCGTTGCGACGTAATTAAATCAAATTCAATTAAATAATTTTGCCTAGCAAAATTACTATTCACGTCGCTAACGAATTATTTTCTAAATTAACTCGTTCGCCCGAATTAAAATCTAATTTTAATTCCGCGTCGAAATCCAATTTCGTATAATATATCGAATATATTATTTTATCGATTAATCCAAATAAATCGTTCTCTCTCCTTAATTAAATATTTATCCTAGATAAAATATCTGCGTAATTAATCCCAGATTAATTTTCTCTCTCTATTAATTAATATCCCAGATTAATAAAGTGCGAGTCATACGTCATCGGTGAATCTTCGGGAAGCGACCCATGAGACCCCCGATATGTTGGCAGTAAATTCGGTCGTCGGACTATCCGAACACGTACGTACCTAGTACTACGTTTTTACCGATTTACAAGACATGGTTGGCTTCTAGCAAAGCACCGTGCCTACCCAATTCTCCAGAAATATTCTTACTGGAATATGTGATCTATATCAGGCGTAGTATACGTAGTATTGCGTATTACGATCCAGTATCAGATGTCACGTGCAAGGCCTGGGGCTGGAATTGTGTCTGCCCCGTACGAAGCACATATCGGATCTCTGGTAACTAGTCTCTATAGTCAGATAAACATGACCTAGTCATAATATCCCGATAGCTGCAGCATCAAAAAGAGAACCAGTTCCGTATCCTATGTGATCATCATCTCCACTATGACTGGAGTGATACTTCCATCTCGACATCACACCCAATACACTACGATTCTCAATATACCTAGAAGAGGCGTACACATAACCTGTTAAAGCCCTGGAAGACCAAAACCAAAGTATATTGATTGTCGCAAGTATTAGCGGTGCAAGTCTCAGGTTAAGACCAAATACACCTACCCTGATTCGAACTTCTATATACACATAGTCATACTGTTGAGTTTTCTAAGGGTCCCAAGATCAAAATACAAGCATGAATCACAAGTGAATACAACGACGAAGTTGCGGAATACTTACATCGAGCGGTTGAGAGACGATTTGGGCAACAAAATTCGCACTTCACTGCCCACTGCCACTGCTCACGTTTGTCACTGTCATGGCCTCCAATGTTCTATTTGGTCACCAAAATCAAGCTCCAAGCTTCCGAAATGGTTCTCGACTCATGGGTATACTTCCCTATCACCTTCGCATTGATCCCGGAGTGTGCTAGCACTCTTGTTTTGCCACAAAAACACACTTTGCTTCCCTTTTGTCCCTCCATTTCCACGGCAGTGAACTGCCAATAACAGAACAAAAATTTGCCCTCTAAGGGCGTGAGAGAGAAAGCATTTTGTTGCTTAAAAAACGTGAGCAATTTGGCTCCACAAATAAATAATAACGTGAGAGAGAGAGAAGTTGTTGAAAAGCAAAGTGTATTAGGTGTATTTAATTTCCAAAAATAATAAACTATATATCACTTTTCATTTGGAAAAAGTCAAGCATTTAAATGCTTCAACTACCTCCATCAATCACCATCAATCACATCAATCAATCTTGTCAAGTCACATCACTCAAAGTGACAAGTGATTGACGCTTGATGCGACTAGCGATTTGACGCTAGATTTGACGAGCCTGCGCTCGAATTCGAAATGCGAATGCGCTCGTAAATAATCTCGGGCTCGGATTCGCTAATTCTAAATTAACGAATTTTCGTAGCGTCGTAATTAAATGATTACGCCTAGCGAAATCACTATTCACGTCGCTAACGAATTAATTCTAAATTAATTCGCTCGCCCGAATTAAAATCTAATTTTAATTCCGCGTCGAAATCTAATTTCGTTTAATATATAAAATATATTAATTCTCGATTAATTCCAAATTAATCGCTCTCTCTCTTTAATGATATTTTTATCCCAGATAAAATATCTCCATAATTAATCCCAGATTAATTTTCTCTCTCATCTTATTAATCCCAGATTAATATAAGTGCGAGTCATACGTCATCGGTGAATCTTTGGGAAGCGACCCATGAGATCCCCGGATAAGTCGGCAGTAAATACGGTCGTCGGAGTATCCAATCACGTACGTACCAAGTACTACGCTCTACCGATTTACGAGACAAGGTCGGCTCCTAGCAAAGCACGATGTCTACCAAATTCTCCGGTCATATTCATCTAAGAATATTAAGATCTGTATCAAGCGTAGTATAACATTGTATTGCGTATGTCGGTCCAGTATCGGATAGTCACGTGCTAGGGCTGGGGCTGGATAAGTGTCTGCCCCGTCCGAAGCACATGTCGGATGTTTGGTAACTAGTCTCTATAATCGGATATTCATGACCTAGTCATAATATCCCGATTGGATGCGCATCACTTAAGAGCACTAATACCGTATCCTGCGTGACATCATCTCCACTATGACTGGAGTGATACTTCCCTATGACATCACACCCAACACTCTACGATTCTCAATATACCCAGCATTGGCGTACACAGAACCGGTTAGAGTCCTAGACGACCTCAACCAAAGTATATTGATTGTCGTAAGCATTAGCGATGCAAGTCTCAGGTTAAGACCAAATACACCTACCCTGATGTCGGACTCCCATAGACACATAGTCATAATACCAATGGGATTCCGAGGGGTTTATCCAGAGCGAAGCTGTTTCCCGTACCATCGGTGAAAAACGACCTCCTATCGCACTTGCATAAGTATCCGATACTTATATATATGAGAACTATGCCGTTGTGCCCTCACAACGCGCACAAGTGCAATACTAGCCTATTCTGCATTATCGATGTCCTGTCACGATAATACTCCGGCTAGGGATATTTAATGATTAATCCTTCGTGGACTGATAGTGTCTCATATCATTCTCAATCCAGGAACTAATCATATGGACCTCTCTTCATTTATATATCTATGGTGATCTAATCACAAATGATGAGAGTGCAATTCCTTGTCACATAGTTAATTTGTACAACAACACCATGATCTGTACAAATAGTGACGCTATGGGTCATATTTTCCAACACATACTACCAATGGAATTCCGCGGGTCTATCCAGAGCGAAGCTGTTTCCGTACCATCGGTAAACACAACCTCCTATTACACTCGCATGAGTATCCTATACCCAAATATATGAGAACTATGTTGTTATGCTCCCACAACGCGCACGAGTGTAATACTAGTCTCTTTTACGCATTATCGATTTCCAATCTCGATAATACTCTGAATAGGGATGTTTAATTATTAAACCTTCGTGGATTGATACTGTCTCATATGATCTCAATCCGGAACTAATCATATGGACCTTCTATCATTTATACTCTTGGTAATCTAATTACAAATGATAAAAGTGCAATTTCCTTTGTCCACATAGTTAATTGTACAAGAACACCATGATCTGTACAAATAGTGATGCTATGGGTCATAACTGTCCAACAACAGTCACGCTTCAGTGACCCCGTTTGCCACAGTTTAGGCTGACATCTTGGGATATGTCCTTTGTCTTCCCAGAAGACAGTGATGATTTTGCCTTTGCCCCTTTTAGAAGCTCTGGCTCTGACTCCTAGAGTATAGCCATTAACTCTCCAAGAGTTTACTCTTGGTTCAATATGAACCTGCCCCAGCTTTCGGGTAGAGACTATAAGATCAAATCTTTGGCAGTCTCGGCCACGTAGGTAAAACCAGCTTACCTTGTTGTTCGATGTCAGCAATCATCTATAAAACCTAGTGTTAGACAGATGTAACCTCTGACATACACGAGCGAAAGAGCTTATGTTGCAATTTGTACTTCTAAGATCTAAGAATAGATTTATGAAGATATTTAATTTCATCATCATGGTACAATGATCTAATCCTTAATTTTGACGACGGAATTAAAGAGTCATTGCAGTAAGTATAAAGGATTGAGCACTAAAGTTATCATCACATGAATATTCCAAATATCATGTTCTACTATTTGCTCAACTCCAGGCTTAGGCCCAAGATGTTACTCTATCAAATAGAACAACTTCTCAGTTTCAGGACTATCCTGAGATTTATTCCCAATTTGAAAATTAAAACCGTTTAAAGACATTTTTCCCCAGGATTATGTTTTAAATACTAATCTTTCAGTTATTCTTGATTGCTATAGTCCAACTATCCAATCAACGATTTTCTGGTACTATTGATTATAATGATTACTATAGTCTAACTATATAATCAACTATAATTTAATTGGTTAAATTCAAATATATTGATTACTATAATCAATTATATAATCAACTATAATTGAAGTAGTTTGAATACAGTCCAACTGTTCAAATTTAAAACAACGATTAAATATTAGTCCAACTAATATATTAATATAACGACGAAAAATTGAAATGAGCGCGTATTGGCAAGTAACTAAACAAAATTGCAAATTTAATACTTGCCTCCCACTATTTTTCGGCGAGCCTCTAACCCTCTGGTGAGTACCGGGAACTGCAAAGTTGTTTCCTAGTGGGCTAGGATCCGTTAAATAACACACAATCTTGACTTTGGCCAACAAATTGTATGATAATTAACTAGGTAGATCTCTAAGATCAATTGGATCTCATCCAATCCTAGATCTAGTAGGTGGACATCCAAGTCCGAAACATATATCTTATATATGCCAATATATCCAATATATTCCCTAAAATTTTTCCTCTGAATCGACTAAGCCTTGTCTTTGGCACAACAAACTTAATGATCCCAGTTAAGCGGAACCCATTGACCTTGGAAAGCTTCGTAATCGATGTCGATGGACAAGAAGTGATCTTGAATTTGGCCAACAAATCACAACTTGGACAAGACACGTGATATGGAACAAAGCCTTCATGATTCAAACACATCCGCGATGGAAAAATGTCTTGACTTTGGCCAACAAACTAGTGCCAATCTTGGATCTTGAGTAAGAATCACTCAATGGAAGGAAAAAACGCTTAATATATTTTGAGGGTTTTTCGCGTAATTGCAACCAATTAATTATCTTTGTTAGGTCTCATCATCATACACCCTTAAATGCATTCTCAAAACATAATAAGGCGCGTATAAATAAATATAATAATGATATACAGATGGATACTTAACACATTGTTTCTAGAACAAATCTCTCCATTTCCTCTCTTCCGCTAGCACAAATATTACTTCTACCCAATTACATAACACTTCTAAAGAAACCTCATTTACATTGAGGGGAATAGGTGAGAAGAGAAATACAAAGAGTCAAGAGGTAATAGGCTGGACACGCAGGTCCAATTTAATAAATTCTAAATTTATTACAACAATTTCAAAATTACCTTCACCTATCTAATATCCATCCGATATATTTATTCATACTCAGCATCCATGTATTCACACAAAGCATGTTATCAATCAATCTAATCCAATTAATTAATCTGAAATTAATGACCATCCCATTTTCAAACAACGATTTGATTTTGCGCGAGTCCGACTTGTTTTAAGAATATTGTGCCTTTATGACTTAGATTCCAAATCTAATCGTTACGGGTCTCAAAGCCCAATTAACATCCAATGTCAATTTAATTAAAGTCCAATGGGCTTCAATATTTCTTAAGGCATGGACTTTTGGTCAATATGGGTCAAACCCAAATACCAAAGCCCAATTAAGGAATCACCCTTATTTGCCAAAAAATCAATTTAGGCCCATTAGGCCGAATTAAAATTAAAGGTCCATTTTATTTCTATTTGGACTTTATGGATATGGTTTGGGCCCAATTGGATCCAACCAATTAGCCTAAACCAAATTTGGGCCAAACCAAGCCCATTAAGCTCAAATACAACTTTTCAAGCCTAATTCCAAAAAGCCCAATTAATTAAATCAAAAAAATTCACAATTTCACAATTAAATTAATTAAAGTGTATAGCCATAATTAATTACTAAATTAACATTTCCAAAACACTAATTTACTCAATTAATTATGCTTATTATCACCAACTCATGTCTAACACAATTGAATCAAAAAATCAATTCATTTTCATGCTTATCATTCACGACAATTTGGGGTTTAATGTCCGATTCCGAATTCAATCCAATTAAATCCTAAATCAACATTTCCCAAATGATTTCAACTCATCCAATGATCAAAAACAAAAATCACCATGACATAAGGGTAAGTCTAACTTTCGGCCAAGCCTTATATTTTGGGGAAAATTCATCCAATTCAATTTTCATGAAATTGACCATGCATAACACTATGTTATCATCATTCCAGCATATTCAAACAATCAATTTCATCCAAACATATGCTCAAATCAATTTTACCCTAATTCCAATTTCAAACTTAAACAAGGCTCTGATACCATTGTTGGGTTTCTACTATAGTCCCAAGATCAATTCAAGCATAGAAATCATGTGAAAACTCATAAGAAGTATGGCGGAATCATACTTACAAAGATCGGCTTTTGCGATTCGAGGAACAACAAAAATTTTGCTCCAAACTTCCTTCTTTATTGGTTTCGGCAATGGCCTCCTTTTGTGCTCCATGATTTTCGGTCAAGCTCCAAGCTTGGGAAAGGATTCCATGCTCAAGGGTTTGTTTCCCTATCACCTTTGTAAGACTCCAAATGTGTGCTAGCACCTTGGAAAATTTGCCACAAATCTTCCTATGCTTCTTCTTTGTTCTCGGCAATTGAAGAAATTTTTGGGAGAGAAAAATGGCCCAAGGCCGAATGATGAAGAGTGGAGAAGAGAGAAGTTGTGTTGGTATTGGTTGTAATTGATTTCAAAAATCAATTAAATGATATACCAAATTCAAAAAAGGTATAAGGCATTTAAGCCTTCCAACCACCACCATCAATCACAAGTGACAACCATCACATCACTCAAAGTGATGTGACTTACATCACAAGAATGACTAATGATGTGACGCTTGATGTGACCTGTGGGCCGCACTAGAATTCGTAATGCGAGTGGGCCCGCAAATACTCCCGGGCTCGGGTTCGCTAATTCTGAATTAACGAGTTTTTCGTTGTGACGTAATTAAATCAAATTTAATTAAATAATTATGCCTAGCAAAATTACTATTCACGTCGCTAGCGAATTAATTCTAAATTAACTCGTTCGCCCAAATTAAAATCTAATTTTAATTCCGCGTCGAAATCCAATTTCGTATAATATATCGAATATATTATTTTATCGATTAATTCCAAATTAATCGTTCTCTCTCTCTTTAAATAATATTTTATCCCAGATAAAATATCTCCGCAATTAATCCCAGACTAATTATCTCTCCCTAATAATTAATCCCAGATTAATTATGTGCGAGTCATACGTCATTGGTGAATCTTCGGGAAGCGATCCATGAGATCCCCGGATATGTTGGAAGTAAATCCGGTCGTCGGACTATCCGAACAGGTACGTACCTAGTACTACGTTTTTACCGTTTACAAGACATGGTTGGCTTCTAGCAAAACACCGTGCCTACCCAATTCTCCAGAAATATTCTTAAAGGAATATATAATCTATATGAGGCGTAGTATACGTAATATTGCGTATTGCGATCCAGTATCAGATGTCACGTGCAAGGCCTGGGGCTGGAATTGTGTCTGCCCCGTACGAAGCACATATCGGATCTCTGGTAACTAGTCTCTATAATCGGATAAACATGACCTAGTCATAATATCCCGATAGCTGCAGCATAAAACATCACCAGTTTCGTATCCTATGTGATCATCATCTCCACTATGACTGGAGTGATACTTCCATCTTGACATCACACCCAATACACTACGATTCTCAATATACCCAGAAGAGGCGTACACATAACCTGTTAAAGTCCTGGACGACCAAAACCAAAGTATATTGATTGTCGCAAGTATTAGCGGTGCAAATCTCAGGTTAAGACCAAATACACCTACCCTGATTCGGACTTCCATAGAAACATAGTCATACTACCAATGGAATTCTGAGGGGTCTATCCAGAGCGAAGCTGTTCCTACTATACCATCGGTAAACACAACCTCCTATTACACTTGCATGAGTATCCAATACCCAAATATATGAGAACTATGCTGTTATGCTCCCACAACGCGCACAAGTGTAATACTAGTCTATTCCACATTATCGATGTCCAATCTCGATAATACTACGACTAGGGATATTTAATGATTAAACCTTCGTGGATTGATACTGTCTCATATCATCTCAATCGAGAACTAATCATAAGGACCTTTTATCATTTATATATCTTGGTAATCTAATTACAAATGATAAAAGAGCAATTTCCTTTGTCACATAGTTAATTTGTACAACAACACCATGATCTGTACAAATAGTGATGCTATAGGTCATAATTGTCCAACACCTAAGATTTAGGATTTCACCTTTAGGTTATCATCCTTCCATCTATCAAAAGTTTCTCGCTCTTCTGGAGTGGAGTCAGGATCGATATCAACAGGCAGTGGATTGATAGTGACATAAGTCAACTTTTCATACTCCAAGACAAGACATATGTTCATTTCCCATTCGAAATAGTTCTCGGCTTCTTTTAGCTTATTGGAATCCAAAAGTTTCATCAATGGATTAGCGGCAGCCATCTACAAGACAATATTTTTGAGTTGTAGCAGAACAATTTTCATTTCAAAATTGATAACACTAATTGATTATGAAATTTTAAATCTATCAGTGCCCTCCCACTACTTTACGTAATTCCGTAATCTCCCTTAACAGAAAAATAGAAACATCAAAATTTCATAGCGGGAAGTGGATCCCATGACATTTACTCCAGCCTCACACTAATGACGATATTGGCCTTTGTAAACTCATTAGTTAGACCTTCAAGGTCAATCACTTCATGTGACTCCTGGTTTGGTCCTGAACCGTTTCTTATCCTCACACTAATGACGATATTGGATTAAGACGTGTTTTAGGTGTATACTTGTCAATGTGCTCTAATGAGCTTCGTATGTACACCCTCACACTAATGACGATATTGGATGACTACGTTAACTCATCACGCTACATCTAATGTTTTACCGGAGCGACCTAAGTTCCGAGCACTTATACCCTCACACTATGACGATATTGGATATAAGTAGTAAGAACTCATTCATCTCCGTATTGACAAGACGGACCATCCAATAATGCTCCAACATTATTAATACTATTACTTAAAAGTAATCACCTAATCACGGGAGATTATGATAATCAAGTCATTAACTTAATTAGGTCAAAGTTTTAATTTAAAAATGCAATACATATCTAATATGTCTTATGAATAATTAAATTAAAATTACTATGGTATAGATTCAAAATATATGTTGTGTGGTTAAGCCTTGCTACTGATACCATTCTGTTGGGGCAGTTGTGGAACCCCTAGGGTCGGATCGGTGCCCCGGGCAGCGGAAATGGGTCTAACCCATGGATATCAAGTATAGGTGTAATTTTAAATCATTTGATGAAATACTATATTCCATTACAAGTGTATAGGAAAAATTGGGACTGAATCGGAGTCCGGAAACTCCAAAATGAACAAAAACAAAATTACCGTGCCCGTACGTGAGTACGCGCGTGCTACAGTGCACGCGCTGTTGGAGTTTCTATAGGTCCTAAGATCAAAAATCAAGCATGAAACACAAGTGAATACGACGGAAGTTGCGGAATACTTACATCGAGCGGTTGAGCGACGATTTGGGCAACAAAAAACGAAATCTGCCTTGACAGTGGACTGCACTGCAGTGGGCTGCTGTGAACAGTAAATTTCGCCCCTTATCTTCAAGATTTGAAGCTCCAAGCTTCATCATTTGAATCCCGGCTCATGGGTAAGCTTCCCTATCACCTTCGCATTGATCCCGGAGTGTGCTAGCACTCTTGTTTTGCCACAAAACGCACTTGCTTCCCTCCATTTTTGCTTCTTAAATTCGGCAGTTCACTGCCTCACATGAACAACAAAAACGTGAGTGATGAGAGGAAGAAGAAGAGGAGAGAGAGGAGGGAAATGTGTCTATCGGTTTTGTGTCTTTGTTGTGTATCTAATACACATGAAAAATGAATTTACATTTCATTTCAAACACATTTGGCTTTAATTGCCAACCACACACATCACTCATCACATCAAGTCAACTCAATCAAGTTGTCAAGTCACATCACTCAAAGTGACAAGTGATTTGATGCTTGATGCGACTAATGATTTGACGCTTGATTTGACTTGCGTGCCGCACTCGAATTCGAAATGCGAATGCGCTCGCAAATAATCTCGGGCTCGGATTCGCTAATTCTAAATTAACGAATTTTCCGTCGCGTCGTAATTAAATGATTACGCCTAGCGAAATCACTATTCACGTCGCTAACGAATTAATTCTAAATTAATCCGCTCGCCCGAATTAAAATCTAATTTTAATTCCGCGTCGAAATCCAATTTCGTTTAATATATCAAATATATTAATTAATCGATTAATTCCAAATTAATCATTCTCTCTCTTTAAATTGATATTTTATCCCAGATAAAATATCTCTGTAATTAATCCCAGATTAATTTTCTCTCTCATCATATTAATCCCAGATTAATAAAAGTGCGAGTCATACGTCATCAGTGAATCTTTGGGAAGCGACCCATGAGATCCCCGGATATGTTGGCAGTCAAATCGGTCATCGGACTATCCGAACACGTGAGTACCAAGTACTACGTTTTACCGATTTACTAGACAAGGTTGGCTTCTAGCAAAGCACCAAGTCTTCCCAATTCTCCGGAAATATTCTTATAAGAATATTTAAGATCTATATCAAGCGTAGTATACCAATTGTATTGTGTATATCGGCCCAGTATCGGATAGTCACGTGCTAGGGCTGGGGCTGGATAAGTGTCTGCCCCGTCCGAAGCACATGTCGGATGTCTGGTAACATAGTCTCTATAATAGGATATTCATGACCTGGTCACAATCCCGATTTGGTTGCGCAACACTCAAGAGCACTAGTACCGTATCCTGCGTGACATCATCTCCATCTATGAAGTGATACTTCCGTCTTGACATCACACCCAATACACTACGACTCTCTGATAAACCCAGAAGTGGTGTACGCAGAACCGGTTAAAGCCCTGTACACAAAGACCAAAGTCTATCGATTATCGTAAGTATTAGCGATGTAAGTCTCAGGTTAAGACTATACACACCTACCTTGATTTCGGCCTCCCATAGACACATAGTCATAATACCAATGGGATTCCGAGAGGTCTATCCAGAGCGAAGCTGTTTCCCGTACCATCGGTGAAACACGACCTCCTATCGCACTTGCATAAGTATCCGATACTTATATATATGAGAACTATGTCGTTGTGCCCTCACAACGCACACAAGTGCAATACTAGCCTATTCCGCATTATCGATGTCCAGTCTCGATAATACTCTGGCTAGGGATATTTAATGATTAATCCTTCGGGGACTGATACTGTCTCATATCATTCTCAGTCCAGGAACTAATCACAGGGACCTCTCTTCATTTATATATCTATGGTGATCTAATCACAAATGATGAGAGTGCAATTTCCTTTTCACATAGTTAATTTGCTACAACAACACAATGATCTGTGCAAATAGTGACGCTATGGGTCATTTTGTCCAACACGCGCGCAGTGCGCGCTACAGTGGGCGCGGTACTGTAGCAATCAGGTCTTAATATTTTTTTTTCTTATTATTTTTTTTATTTTTTGCTCGGCTCACTGGAGCACACTTTCCAGTGAGCTGATGCAATTAGGGTCTATTACCCTAATTGCTTCCGGTCTTCCCTAAACACTTAAAACAACCCAAAAATAATTTTTAATTTCAAAACCAATATAAACACATGTTATAGAATAAAAATCTAATTTTTAAAATATCAAATATTTTTCCAAAAACATAAATTTATTCTAAATACGCATTAGCGTAAATTTTGACTCCATTACACAAACCATTTTAGAATCCCAATATGAAATGTCCCGTGAACAATTCTAGTCCACCTAAAGGTGGTCAAGTGAATCTAGAATGGTAGCCATAGCTCTAAGCTTTAATTTAGAGTTCCAAACTCTTATTAATTGTTCCATGTCTAACATGAACATTTTGACCTAATTACAAGTATGTTGTGTTTATACTTCTAAAGTATCCTAACACAATTGATTATCCTTATTCAACATTAATCTATGTGATCATGCATCTAATACACAAATAAACATAGCTTTGGAGAAGATCAAACATTACCTAGTAAGCTTGATGCAAGATCCAATCTACTTCTCCTTGTTGAAATTATTGAAGAACCTCCAAGGTGTGCAAGCTTGACTTCAAGATCCAATCTTGTTTCCAATGCTTCCAAGCTTCACTTCAAGATCCAATCTTGATTTCTCCTAGATGAAATGTTGTAGAGACCTCACAAGCTTCTCTAAACACTTCTCTAACTTAGGCTAATCTCTCAAGAATTTGCTTATGCTTGTATTTGAACTTATATTTAAAACCTTCCTAAAGCTTGCTATTTATAGCAAAACTTAGGCAATTTTTAATTAATAAAAGTTGTAATCAACTTTTAAGTGGGCTTATTCTAAATACGCATTAGCGTAAATTTTGACTCCATTACACAAACCATTTTAGAATCCCAATATGAAATGTCCCGTGAACAATTCTAGTCCACCTAAAGGTGGTCAAGTGAATCTAGAATGGTAGCCATAGCTCTAAGCTTTAATTTAGAGTTCCAAACTCTTATTAATTGTTCCATGTCTAACATGAACATTTTGACCTAATTACAAGTATGTTGTGTTTATACTTCTAAAGTATCCTAACACAATGATTATCCTTATTCAACATTAATCTATGTGATCATGCATCTAATACACAAATAAACATAGCTTGGAGAAGATCAAACATTACCTAGTAAGCTTGATGCAAGATCCAATCTACTTCTCCTTGTTGAAATTATTGAAGAACCTCCAAGGTGTGCAAGCTTGACTTCAAGATCCAATCTTGTTTCCAATGCTTCCAAGCTTCACTTCAAGATCCAATCTTGATTTCTCCTAGATGAAATGTTGTAAAGACCTCACAAGCTTCTCTAAACACTTCTCTAACTTAGGCTAATCTCTCAAGAATTTGCTTATGCTTGTATTTGAACTTATATTTAAAACCTTCCTAAAGCTTGCTATTTATAGCAAAACTTAGGCAATTTTTAATTAATAAAAGTTGTAATCAACTTTTAAGTGGGCTTATTCTAAATACGCATTAGCGTAAATTTTGAATCCATTACACAAACCATTTTAGAATCCCAATACGAAATGTCCCGTGAACAATTCTAGTCCACCTAAAGGTGGTCAAGTGAATCTAGAATGGTAGCCATAGCTCTAAGCTTAATTTAGAGTTCCAACTCTTATTAATTGTTTCATGTCTAACATGAACATTTTGACCTAATTACAAGTATGTTGTGTTTATACTTCTAAAGTATCCTAACACAATTGATTAGCCTTATTCATTATTAAGCTATGTGATCATGCATCTAATACACAATAAACATAGCTTTGGAGAAGATCAAACATTACCTAGTAAGCTTGATGCAAGATCCAATCTACTTCTCCTTGTTGAAATTATTGAAGAACCTCCAAGGTGTGCAAGCTTGACTTCAAGATCCAATCTTGTTTCCAATGCTTCCAAGCTTCACTTCAAGATCCAATCTTTATTTATCCTAGATGAAATGTTGTACAGACCTCACAAGCTTCTCTAAACACTTCTCTAACTTAGGCTAATCTCTCAAGAATTTGCTTATGCTTGTATTTGAACTTATATTTAAAACCTTCCTAAAGCTTGTTATTTATAGCAAAACTTAGGCAATTTTTAATTAATAAAAGTTGTAATCAACTTTTAAGTGGGCTTAATCTAATTTGTCCAAATACGTATAATTAGGTGTGACTAATCTCCATTGTCTCCCACTTTAATTTAATACAATTAAATCAAGCCAAAGATTAGGAAATGGATTAGTTAAATGTTTGCCACCTTGATTTAATCCAATTAAATCAAGCCAAAACCACCTATTATTACATACTTACAATTACCATAATATCCTCAAATGGTAGAGATAATTATGATTTTACAATTAAGCCTTTGTGTAATTATTGAATTAATCCAATTAGGTCCAAGTAAATAATCAATGTTATCCAATAACACTTGATTATCTTAGTTGATAATTATAATATCGAATATTATATATTATCAAAAATAATCGGCTACCCAAGTGCTCAATGAGTACACTTCATATTGGGACTCTCTAAGTTCAGATACGTTCGTCATATAAGCCTAGCTAATATGTATGCAATTCGGCCACCTCCGAATTCACGAAGAACACGAACGACCTTTCTAAACTATACAAGTCGAGGTCATCACATATGTTTAACAATCCCTCTGTCGTAGGCTATCCGAGTTGTGCTTAGGAAACATAGAATATACTGTCAAGTTTCCAAGACGCACTCTCATGTCGACATGTCCACGATTCTTCATACTGATGCGATCCACCCTAGGTGATCGACTTTGGCCAAAGATTTAAGAATCGTGACTTTACTAACATGGATACCTAAACCCCTTTTGGTACACATAGGGGCTGACAGATCCTATCTTGCTTCGCACTTGATTACTGTGTGCATCGGTCCACACCCAACAAACATCTAGAGGCCAGAC
>SKCR01021522.1:0-17791 GCA_019454045.1 Zanthoxylum bungeanum | reverse complement strand
TATTTGTGATCAGTGTCTAACATGTAAGCATGCTAAATCTAAATTAATGCCACATGGTTTGTATACTCCTTTGCCCGTACCTAGCGAACCTTGGGTTGATATATCGATGGATTTTGTGTTAGGTTTGCCAAGGACAAAGAGGGGTAGAGATTCAATCTTTGTTGTAGTTGATAGGTTTAGTAAAATGGCTCATTTCATTGCAGATTTATTTTTCAAAGACACGGTGCGACTCCATGGTATACCTAGGAGTATTGTATCTGATAGAGATGTTAAGTTCCTTAGCCATTTTTGGAAGGTGTTGTGGGCTCTACTAGGCACCAAACTATTGTATTCTACCACATGTCACCCACAGACTGATGGACAAACGGAGGTAGTTAATAGGACTTTATCTCAATTATTGCGCACTATAGTTGGTAAGAATTTGAAGAGTTGGGAAGATTGTTTGCCATTTATTGAGTTTGCATATAATCGTAGCATTCATTCTTCTACATCATTTTCACCTTTTGAGATTGTTTATGGTTTTCAGCCACTAACTCCATTGGATTTGTTACCATTACCTATTGATGAGCATACAGGGTTAGATGGCAAAAGGAAGGCAGATTTGGTGAAGCATATCCATGAGAAGGTAAGAGAGCACATTCAACGAAAGAACGAGCAATACGCTTCTCATGCAATAAGGGAAGAAAACGTGTAGTCTTTCAACCTGGTGATTGGGTTTGGGTACACATGCGTAAAGAGAGATTTCCCGAACAGCGTAAATCCAAGCTACAATCGAGAGGAGATGGACCTTTTCAAGTCTTGGAAAGGATCAATGACAATGCATATAAGCTGGATTTGCAAGCTAAGTACAACGTCTCTGCTACTTTTAATGTTTCTGACTTAACTCATTTTGATGCAGGTTCATATTCGAGGTCGAATCCTTTTCAACAAGGAGGGAATGACATGAGTCCAACCACACCAGAGACATTACAGGATGCAGCTAACAACTTGGAAGAACCCATGCAATTGCCAACAGAGGGCCAATCACACGCCAAAGAGCAAAGAAGATCAGAGAGGCCTTTGCGGGACTAGCTCAGAGCTATGTGACCAGTTGCAACAACCAAGTCAAGTGCACACCAGAGACACATATGGGCATAACCAGAGAGGTCCCCAAGCTATTTCATTTGACCCAGATCAGCTCAGACTGAAGCATAGCAGAGCAGCTTCAGCACCAGCACCCTTTTGACCCGATTTCACCCATTTTGGGACTATGTTGAATTCGGCCAAATGGGGGCATTTTTGTCATTTGTGCTCGAAATTTTGACTTTATTTATGATGTAATTAGCATGGTTGACTATGCCATTAGGCTTAATTATGCTTAGATTTGTACTTAACCGCCGAAGCACGTCAATTTACTATAGCATGTAAGCACCTTAATTAGCTTAAGTGAGATTAGCTTCTAATCTTTTTTTTAAGTTTATTTAGGTACAAAAGGACCTTAATGGTCGTGGTTGAGGTGCTTGACTTAGGGCTTTTGGTAATTTTAGCTCTAGGGTCATTTTAGCCTTTTTACTCTTTTGTAACCCTTATTATATGACTCTTCTTTGTATTTTTGGAGAACCAACGTAATATACAGAATTTTGAAAGAAAGAAAAGCTTGAGCTTTCCATGGCTATGGCCAAAACCTTGTTGAGGGAGGGATTCCCCTTTTCAAGTTCAAATTGACTTATCTAAGCTTGGCAACTTAGTGGCGTCTCCATTGCTAGCAAAATACAATCTGATTATGCTTGTGGTTATCATGGACGTGAGTTTCATGGTGGTTAGGGGCTGATCTTGGTTGGGTTTTGTTCCTACAAAATCAGTGTAGGAACAAAACCGCATGGTGTTTGGCTTTTGGAATTTCACAACACTTGTGAATGCTAGAACTATCTCTCTATTTTCTCTCAAATCTTTTCTCACAACAATTGTGTGAATGAATGCAAAGTGTTAACCTTAGGAAGTGAGAGAAATGGTAGAGATTATATTATCTTACACAAGCCAACTAACCTTGTCATTAAGCATCTAATGCTTTCTTGCATGGCCAACACAAAATGTGAATGCCATACCAAAGCATAAGAAATGTTAAGCTAAAGACAATGGCTTTGTCATTAAGCATTCAATGCTTTCTTTCAATGGCAAACACATAAATGTGGAGGCCATACCAAAGCATAAAATGCATTAGCTAATGACAAAACTATTAGGTGTATCAAGCCACCTAATAGACATAATTGCTTGGATGACATGGTAAGCCATATGGCTTTGTCTCCAATGGTAAATAAAAATCATATATTAATAATGATTTATTTACCTTCAATCATGTTGTAGTAATTATCTCATAATTATTACTAACTTGATTATCTCATAATCAAGACTTGATTATCTCATAATCAAAGAATTCTAGAAAACATTAAGTTAAACTAATTTAACATAGTTTTCATTTGTGACAATAAATATTATTAATCTTATTAATAATATATAAATAAATATAATGTGAGCATATAATTAGACAATCTAATTATATTAGGTTTGCTACAGTTAATCGAGCTAGCACGGGGACCAAATGGACCTACGGTTCCGAGCTCCAATAATTCCGAAATATTAATTAAACTCTTTAATCAAATATTACGAATTATTAACTCCGCATTATTCCACTAAAAACTCGAAGTTGAACTCTCATTACCGTAGATGGATTAAGTAAACCGAACATTTTCGGTGTCCATCGATATAGTCATTACATATGGATATAGCCCTTCACGAATATCTCATAAATAGAGCCGGGTCATAAGTCCGTTAAACCCCTCTAAATATTTTGTCTCTTAAGCACCATTGATTCTATAATGAACAATTAATTCATAACAATTATGAATATAAAATACTTTCTATTCGTAATAGAAAAGTTGAGCGCTCAAATTGTTCAAGTCCCGAATCAACTCTTAAAAGAGATATTCATCTGCTTCTCGTAAGAATGAGTGAATTACATATCTATGTAAAACGTTCCCAGCTACATACCAAACCATATCCCCAAAATACGTAGTTATTGGCCGGGAATGCAACACCAACCTCACCATAGTAAATCAAAGGACATAGCCTGTCATGCAGGAGTTCGTAATACACTCAGGATTAAGATCGAATCCATATATGACCATCTATTAGATAAAATGAATTTCTTTGGTTAACGGATATTAAAAGAAATTCGTATTTATCTGAGTCCAGTCTTATATGATCTTATCATACAAGGTGCCTTCATTCCCATGTCACTACATGAACGATCCCGGATCAAGATCGTCATACAAGTATAGAATGGACCGCAACTATAGATAAACCACAAACAAAGTACCCTCCTTGTTCGCTCTCTATGGACTATTTAGATTACTACTTTTAGACTTAAATCCTCTTGTGCATCAAACATACACTAAGTCTAAAGGTACAAGAGTAATCAAGGTAACAAAAATAATGGGACAATATGCGATATAAATCAAACAACTTTGATAAAATGAATAATGCATTTATTATTATTACAAAAATCAATTATGTTTACAATACATGAAGCTCTAGGACATAAATCCCAACAATTTAGTACCCAATTTAGCCCACAAAACTTTCCAGAAATGGCTAAGGAACTTAATATCTCTATCTGATACAATACTCCTAGGTATCCCATGGAGTCGCACTATATCTTTGAAAAATAAATCAACAATGTTTGTGGAATCATCAATTTTATGACATGCAATGAAATATGCCATCTTACTAAACCTATCAACCACAACAAATATAGAATCCTTGCCCTTCTTTGTCCTAGGCAAACCTAATACAAAATCCATCGATATATCAACTCAAGGTTCACTAGGTACAGGCAAAAGAGGTTTTCAGTGGATGAGCTGGTTTGGGAGGATGACAGTAGAGGGAGGTTTTCAGTTGATAGTGCTTTGAATGCTATGAGGATGAGGGCCATTGATGCATTGGTTTCGAGTTGTTTGGTTTCAGAAGGATATCCCGCGCCATTCTTTTCTGCTTTGGATGACTATTCAGAGTGGCCTATGTACCCAAGATCCTCCGATGAGGTTCTGTATCTCTGTTTGCTCGCGATGTATCCTCTGTAGTTACTCAGGTGAGGATATTGATCACCTCTTCTTCCAATGCTATTTCTCTTCGCGCGTCTGGATGACTGTGCTGGCTTTGTGTGGGTTAGATTGGAGTGCTCGAGATTGGCTGTAGACTGTTGAGTGGATGTATCAGTTTACCGAAGGCTCTTTGAGCCATCTTCTTGTTCGACTATCATTTGCTGCGTCAGTTTACCATATCTGGAGGGAGAGGAATGCCCGCACTCACGATGGGCCTCCTCACCCTGTTTTTGTTCTTCTTAGTGATATTGTGTTTACTGTTCGGACTCGTGCTAGCTTATTACGGAGGGTGAAACCATCTTATGACAATAAATGGCTTCACCTATCCTGGCACTTGCCCGATGACATCTTCTGTTGATCTTATTTTACTTGTAGCCTTTCGGCTTTTCTTCTAGGAGGGTCTGTCCTCTCTAGTAGTCTGGGGTATGCCCATTTGCTCTTGTATAGTTTTCTTTTGGTTAATACACTTACTTTATCAAAAAAAAGGTACAGGCAAAGGAGTATACAACCATGGGGTATCAATTTAGATTTAGCCTGCTTACATGTTATACACTTATCACAAATACGCTCAACATCAAGTTTCATTCTAGGCCAATAAAAGTGTTCATGTAAAACAACTAAGGTCTTACTAATACCAAAGTGCCCCATCAATCCACCCTTATGAGCTTCTTTCACAAGCAATTCACGCATACTACAAACAGGAATACACAACCTATTCATTTTAAATAAGAATCCATCATGTATGTAAAACTTTCCAAATGAGGAATTTGTACTTGCAATATAAATCTCAGCAAAATCAGAATCATATTCATAAAGTTCCTTAATCAAGTCAAATCCTAACATTCTAGCATGCATCGAAGTAAGTAAAACATACCTGCGAGATAGTGCATCAACTATTATGTTCTTTTTACCTTGTTTGTAGCATATAATATATGGAAATGATTCAACAAACTCCATCCATCTTGCGTGCCTCTTGTTCAGCTTACCTTGACCCTTTAGATGTTTCAATGATTCATGGTCTGTGTGGATCACAAACTCGGAGGCCACAAGTAATGTTTCCATGTCTCAAGAGTACCAGTGCATATAACTCTTTGTCATACGTGGGGTACCTCAAAGCTGCTCTGTTCAGTTTCTCACTAAAATGAGCTATTGGCCGCTTTTCCTTGCATAAGAATTACCCCAATACCTAATCCGAATGCGTCGCATTCAACTGTCGTCTCAAAGTTGGGTAGCACCAAAATAGGTGCACTACATAACCTTGCTTTAAGATCCTGGAATGCCTGCTCATATGCTTCGCCCCATTGAAAACCAATTGTCTTCTTTAATACCTCAGTCAATGGTGCGGCAATGCTACTAAAGTCTTTTACAAATCTCCTGTAGAAGCTTGCAAATCCATGGAAGCTTCTGACTTCTGTTACTATTGTTGGTGTATGCCACTCTTGAATTGCCTTAACCTTTTCTATATCTACCTCGATGATGGTGATTTTTTGTAGCTTTTCGGGTTTTACTAGGAGGGCCTGTCCTCTCTAGTTGTCTGGGGTTTGCTCCCATTTTTTTTAGCTTTTAGCTTTGTTGCTAGGAGGGTCTATCCTCCCTAGCTGTCTGGGGTATGCCCCTGTGCTTTTGTTTCTTTTTGTTAATACAATGTGAAGCATAGTGTCCCATGCCCAAACATTTGAAACACTTGACATTCTTAGTTCTAGTAGCTGTACCCTCAGGTTTTGCTCTAGTTTTGCTCGATTTTGCAGCCTCTTTACCCTTGGCACTAGGTTTGGCCCTAGGTTTATTAAAACATCCACTGAACTCGCATATAGGCTTGTCAAAGCCTCCATCCCGCTTCTCATTCGGAACCCATTTCCATGCAGTAGTAGCCTGAGTATCAAATCTGGATGTGGACTTTTTCATGAGTTGCCTCTCTATCTTGATAGCCATATGAAGCATATCCTCCAAGTCAACATAATGATGCAACTCCACCATGTTGGCAATCTCTCTATTTAAGCCCCCTAGAAACCGTGTCATAGTAGCCTCTGCATCCTCAACTACACTAGCCCTAATCATGGCAACTTCCATCTCTGTGTAATAGTCCTCAACACTCTTGGTTCCCTGATACAAATATTGTAGTTTTTGATACAATTCCCTGTAGTAATGGCTGGGTATAAACCTCTTTCTCATGAGACCCCTAAGTTTTCGTTTGCAGGGCGGCTTCAGCTCATTAAGTCAGTTTTGTTCTCTATTCAAGTTTATTGGTCTTCTTTATTCATTCTTCCTATGTCTGTTATTAAGAATGTAGAGATGACTCTCAGATCTTTCCTTTGGAATGGTAGTGAGCTTACTTCCTCAGGGGCGAGAATGGCTTGGAGTACTGTTTGTTTACCTTTGAAAGAGGGGGGTTTGGGGATTAAGAGTTTGGCAACTTGGAATAGAGCGGCTATTGTTAAGCATTTATGGTTTCTTTGCTCTGGTCAGGTCTCCTCTTGGTCGAATTGGGTTCAGTCTTACTTACTTCGGGGACGGACCTTTTGGGAGGTGTCGTGTCCTGGAGATTGCACTTGGAGTTGGCGGAAGATTCTGGAGCTTCGTTCTTGGGCTCGTCAGAGAATAAGATTTAGGATTGGGTATGGTGAGAAGACGTTGCGGTGGTTTGATAACTGGCATCCGTTGGGTCCGATTATGGATACGTTGGGTGAGAGAGTTATTTATGACTCTGGCTTAGATAGGATGACTACAGTTACTACTATTATCTTTGACTCTTCTTGGCGTTGGCCCCCTGCTAGGTCAGCAGCCCTTGTTGAGCTGGCTCGGCCCCTTCTTTCGGATCCTTATTGTTTGAGGGAGGATGAGTTGGTTTGGGAGGATGACAGTAGAGGGAGGTTTTCTGTGTCTAGCGCTTGGAATGTGATGAGGATGAGGGGCAATTTGATACTCTGGCACCAGATTGTTTGGTAAAGCTATTCCGCTCCATTCTTTTCTGCTTTGGATGACTAGTCATGGTGGACTTTGTACCCAGGATCGTCTAATGAGTTTCAGTATCTCTGCTTGCTCGCGATGCGTCCTTTGTGGTTGTTCAGGTGAGGATATTGATCACCTTTTCTTCCCATGCTCTTTCTCTTCGCGGGTTAGGACTACTGTGCTAGCCATGTGTGTGGTAGATTGGAGTTCTCATGTTTGGCTGCAGACTGTTGAGTGGATGTATCAGTTCACCGACGCCTCATTGTGTCATCTTCTTTTTCGGCTTAAGTTTGCTGCTTCAGCTTACTACATCTGGTGGGAGAGGAATGCCTGCATGCATGATATGATCCATTGCCCTATCCGTGATATTCTTTATGATATTGTGTTTACTATCCAGACTCGTGCCAGTTTACTGCGGAGGGTGAAATCATCTTATGTTAATAAATGGCTTCACCTTTCTTGGCGCCTGCCTGATGACATATTCTAATGGTTTTATTTTGTTTGTAGCCTTTCGGGTTTTTGCTAGGAGGGCCTATCCTCTCTAGTTTTATGGGGTTTGCCCTTTTTTAGCTTTTAGCTTTGTTGCTAGGAGGGTCTGTCCTCTCTAGCTGTCTAGGGTATGCTCCTGTGCTTTTATTTCCTTTTGTTAATACATACTTACCTTATCAAAAAAAATGAGACCCCTAAGTTCTTCCCATGTCTGAACCGGTTTCTCATAGTTTCTCATCCGAGTAGAAATAATATGATCCCACCAAATCATAGCATAATCAGTAAACTTAATTGCTGCCAGATTGATCTTCTTCTCGTCTGAGTAGTGATGACAGTTGAAAATCAGCTCAATTTTCCTTTCCCATTCTAA
The DNA here is from genome assembly GCA_019454045.1 of Zanthoxylum bungeanum. NCBI lineage: Eukaryota > Viridiplantae > Streptophyta > Magnoliopsida > Sapindales > Rutaceae > Zanthoxylum > Zanthoxylum bungeanum. The sequence goes on along the minus strand of SKCR01021522.1, from coordinate 9,844 downwards.
GTAAGCATCGAGATCATTCTTACCCTGAAAGGTTGGTATCTTGATCTTGATGCTACCTAGATCACCATCTATATCTCCTCGTCTACCATATCCCCTCCGATCATAATCCTCTATTCTGTCATCAAATGCACCTCTACCATCAAATCGTCTTTCCCTCCTATCATTCCTCCTATCAAACCACCTATTAGGCCTCCTATCATGCCCTGGCTGAAATCTATCCTTCACATCATCAAGACCATCTGAATCATCAAACTCATTTTCAGCTTCCTCTTCGTATGATGGTACATACTGTGGTGGTACACGTCGAGGTGGTGCATTCTGAGGTGGTGGTATATTCTAAGGTGGTGGTATATGCTGGGGTGGTGGTGCTCTGGGACCACTACCAGTTTGAATACTCTCTACACTCTTGGACAATCTCTCCAAAGCAGTATTCATATTCTCCATCATATATGTAAATTTTCTATCTAAAGCCTCAAGCTTTTCATCAATGGTTAGACCTGCTGACGCGGAACTCACTTGGATGTTTAAGGCCAAGCAAAACCTTCGCAACAGATAGAACCCCAGCACCGCGAATTTGATTTTGTAGGAACAAGACTTTCCAAGGCCACAGAGAAGACCCACAAAGAACTTGTCTTTAAGAACCCTTAAGATGATTCCTTGCAGTGTTCTGCTAGCACTGAGACGCCACCAAGGTTGCCATGACTTAGATAAGTCAAAGCTGAAACAAAGGGGAATCCCTCCCTTAAGCTTGAAATTCGGCCATAGCCATTTTTCTTTTAATAAATTCGAAATTTGTGTGTTACTATTGAAGAAGACAAAGTTTACAATATATAGGATAAGGCAAATTTACTAAAATGCCATTCAAAAGGTAAAAAGCCCAAAAGGTCCTAAAACTACCCAATGGCTACATAAAGCTTAAGCCCTAAGTAGTCATTTACTAAATATTACAAATATCCCCACTAAGATCTTTATACAAGTGGCAAAAAGATCAAAAATAAAAAGTCAACAAAAGGGGCATCTTTTCTAAAGAATGCCTAATAGGTCCTTTAACTAACTAACTTAGTTCTAATCCAATTCGACCCAAATGATCTAGCTAACTAAGTTACAAATAGCCTAACTAGAGTCAACATGTCAAGCAAAAAGTCAAAATACAAGCTCATTTGGCCGAATTACTTATAAGGCATAAAATGGCCAAATTCTTCAAAATGGTCCTATCTTCAAAATTGGCTATTGTGCGTCTTCTAGAATGACTTGGGCCACATGAAATAGCTTTGGACCCACTCTATTAAAGCCTTCATGTGACGCCAATATGCCCTGGGGTTGTCTGTCACACTCGGCCATGGCATTCTGTGCTAGTCCCACCATTGCGTCTCTGATATTCTTAGCTTTATGGCGTGTGATTGGCCCTATTGGAACTTGCAAAGGCTCTACCATGTTACTGGCTGTGACATCTAATGTTCGTTGAGTGGCTGTATTCGTGTCACCTGCCATCTCAACATTAAACAAACAGATTAGAAATAACAAGAAAGTAAATCAAATATGTAAATCCTCATAATCTCACGTGTTTACACTCGAATGATATCACTCCACTCGTGTTTACACTCTATTGGCTTTTACCCGATACTATGCTCACAATCACTGCCTTTTACCACTCTTGAGTTCTTCCTAAATTGAAATGAGAATCACACTCATTCCAAGAATACACAACCAAATATAGTCCTCAAGCCAACATGAAACACAAAGACCCAATAATGTATATATAAGGCATGTGGAAAATGCGAATAAGAATAGTAATGACGAGACTCAATCAATAATACTTAAGCTAGAGTATTTGGAATAATGAAATAAAAAATTAGTAGGATGAGAAACAAATAAGCATGCAAATTCACGGTCGTATGTAATTTCGGGAGAAAATTTGCCGCCTCTTTAGAAATTTTGATGGAATCCTCCACGGACTTTAGCCTAATTGGCTTTTGTTCTGTAGCTAGGAAGGCCTGTCTTCCTTAGCTCTCTAGGGTATGCCCTTGTACTTTCGCTATTTCTTTGGTTAATATACTTACTTTATCCAAAAAAATATCCTCCACGGACACCCAAATGATAATATGGAACACCGATGTTCAAGTCTTATATGAAACAGAACTCAAAGTCTAATTCTGTAAGAAGTCTGGTGTTGATGTTCTCTTTTCAAGATGAATCTGTCATAACTTCTTCTCTTTTTCTTTTTCTTTTCCTCTTTTTTTTTTGTTTCAAATGATTCACTAGGTTTTCAGGAATGATTCACACAGCCACTTAAGAACATGCTTATTTCTTCAATATAGGCTAAAAAAATAGAATGTTAATGATGAACTATATGAAGAACACAATAAAACCCAGATACAAAAATAAATATATATGACGAACTAATATGAAGATGGAAAGAAACCCAGATTTTGACAGAAAAATTTCAGAACAAAGTATTAACCCAGAAACAACAAAACAAAAACAAAAACAAGATCCAACAAGAACTGAAATAAGAACAACAAAGAATAAAAATTAAAACAGAATCAAACAACGAATTAAGATAGGAAATCAGACCTTGGAACCCTGAGCTCAAATACCAAATGACAAGAAACTCACTTCGATTCGAAAACCAAGAAAACCCCAAGTATTCTTCAGCCCCAAGAACCTTAATCAATGATTTTGTAAGAAAAAAACTCATCCAAGATCGGCGTTAAACCACTATGAAACATTGCCCATGATAACTCAAAATATGAAATCGGTGTGTTTTGCTAGCAAATGGAGACGCCACTAAGTTTGCTAAACTTAGATAAGTCGATTCAAGCTTGAAAAGGGGAATCCCTCTCATACAAGAAATTCTGTTTTTTGGATAAAGTAAGTATATCAACAAAAACAAAACTATACAAAAGCAAAGGGGCATTGACATGAGTCCAACCACACTAGAAACACATATGGACATAACCAGAGAGGTCCCCAAGCTATTTCATTTGACCCAGATCAGCTCAAACTGAAGCATAGCAGAGCAGCTTCAGCACTAGCACCCTTTTGACCCGATTTGACCTATTTTGGGACTATGTTGATTGAATTCGCCAATGGTGGCATTTTTGTCATTTGTGCTCGACATGTTGACTTTATTTATGATGTAATTAAGCTAGTTGACCAGGTCATTAGGGTTAATTATGCTTAGAACCTTGCTTATTGAGTAAGCACGTCAATTTACTATTTGATTTAAGCACCTCAAATTAGCTTAAGTTAGATTAGTTTCTAATCATTTTTTTAAGCTACTTTAGGTGGGAAAAGACTTTTGGGGACGTGCTTGAGTGAAAGCTTTGGGTAGTTTTTAGGTCTTTTGATAATTTCACTTTAGGGACATTTTTGTCCATTCACACCTGTAGGGTTTCTCTTTGTAACCTATTTAAACTTTGTTTTATTCTTCTTTGCAATAACATACACGACATTTTGAGAAACTTTCAAGCTTTTAAGCTTTGGCTATGGCTAAATTTCTTGTGAGGGAGGGATTCCCTTTTTCAAGTTCAAATTGACTTATCTAAACTTGGCAACTTAGTGGCGTCTCCATTGCTAGCAAAATACAATCTGATTTCATGCTTGTGGTTATCATGGACGTGAGTTTCATGGTGGTTAGGGGATGATCTTGGTTGGGTTTTGTTCCTACAAAATCAGTATTCAAAGTTCTTGGGGTTTTGAGAAAGATGCTTGGGGGTTTGCTTGGTTTCCAACCCAAGTGAGTTCTTGTCATTTGGTATCATGAGCTTAGGGTTCTGAGGTCTGATTTCCTATCCTTTGTGTTGTTTAATCTTGTATTCATCTTTGTTTTTGTTGTTGTTGTTGATTTCGGCCATTTTGGAATTTGTCCTCAAGTTTCGGCCATTGGTGTTCTTGTGTGTTCTTTGTTGTTTATTGCAGATTTGTGATCATTGTTGCATGAATAACAATCTGTCCTTTAGTAGTTTGTGCTAATTTTGAGTATTTCATCATGTTTTTTTTTTTTTTTTTTTTTGGATAAGGTAAGTATTATAACCAAAGAAAGCTATACAAAGAGCAAAGGGGCATACCCCAGGCACTAGAGAGGACAGGCCCTCCTAGAAAAAAGCCAAAATGCTACAAAAGAATCAACAAAAGATGTCATCGGGTAAGTGCCACGAAAGGTGAAGCCATTTATTACACATATTGCCGTGAGTAAGATGCTTGATGTGATTATGTTGAAGCATGAATTAACAAGTGTGCTTGCTGATTTGCGTGAGCTATCATTAGCTTGACATTGGATTTGTGTTGAAATCATTAGCATGACATTGAAAATTGAAGCACTCATGAGCTTGACATTGAAACTTGAGTAGCCATCATTGCATTTGAGAGGTGCTTGAAGAGGCAAGCTGCTGCATCACCAAGTTAGTTGGAAAAAGTGTTTAGTTGGTTTGTAACTTGCCATTGCCAAATCGACATGCTTACTTGACCTACTTGTAAGCTACTTACGTAAGCAGCTGAGTCACCTACTTGTTTTGAAAAAAAAAAGAAAAAAAAAAAGAAAGAGAATTGGTCGCATTGTGCTTAGCTTGATTAGACCATTTGCAAGTTGATTGGATTGCTTTACATGAGTTACATTGATATTTTATTTGGTTTGTATTAGTTTGATCTTGAAAGACTATATTTGTGTTATAGCCGAATTAAAATCCGTTGTGCTTCATTGTGATGCAGGTTAATGCTACTTCTATTTGAGGCAGGTTAATGCTACTTATATTTGAGGCAGGTTGATGCTACTTCTATTGCTCTGATTCCTAAGATTCCCAACCCTTCCCAGGTTAAGGATTATAGGCCTATTTCTTGTTGCAATACTATTTACAAGTGCATTTCTAAGCTTATTGTGAATAGGATCAAGGTTATCCTTCCTTTTGTGATCAGTCATAATCAATCTGCTTTTGTTACGGGTAGGCGTATCAGCGACAATATTCTTTTGTGTCAGGAATTGGTTCGGAATTATCACCGACTGGTGGTTCCCCGAGATGTGCTCTTAGATTGACTTGATGAAAGCTTATGACTCTGTTCGTTGGGATTTCTTGGTTGAGGTTTTGTGGACTGTTGGTATGCTAGAGAGGATGGTGGGTTGGATTCAGGAGTGTATGACTTCTACTAGGTTTTCTGTGTCTATTAATGGAGAGTTGCATTTTTTTTCTCTGGGGGTCGTGGGTTGCGACAAGGTGATCCTATGTCTCCTTATCTCTTTGTTTTGGCTATGGAAGTTCTGTCAGGTCTTCTTCGTAATATGGCTCTTAATCAGGGTTTTTAGTTCCACTGGCGGTGTTCTAAAGACCGTCTTGCTCATCTTTGCTTTGCGGATGACCTTATGATTTTTTTTAAAGCGGATGCTTCCTCGGTTTCCTTGATCAAGGATTGTCTCGGGCAGTTCAGTGGTTTATCAGGTTTAATCCCGAATCCAGCTTAAAGTATTTTCTTCTCCTCTGGTATCTCTTCTACCCTTCAGGGCCAACTGCATCATGTTTTGGGGTTCCAAGTTGGGATTCTTCCAGTGCGGTACTTGGGAGTCCCTTTGATTTTTACTAAACTCCGGGCCTCAGATTGTGCTTCTCTTGTGGATCGTATTCTCATGCGTGCTAAGAGTTGGAGTAGTAAGTTTCTCTCTTATGTGGGCCGGCTTCAGCTCATTATTGGTCTTCCTTATTTATTCTTCCTAAGTCTGTTATTAGGAAGGTGGAGACGATTCTGCGGTCTTTCCTTTGGAAGGGTAGTGCGCTCACCTCTTCTGGGGCGAGAGTGGCTTGGAGTAGAGTTTGTTTACCTCTAAAGGAGGGGGGCTGGGGATTAAGAGTTTGGATACTTGGAATAGAGCGGCTATTGTTAAGCACATTTGGTTTCTTTGTTCTGGCCAGGTTTCTTCTTGGTCGAATTGGGTTCATTCTTATTTGTTGAGGGGTAGAAGTTTTTGGGAGGTGCCTTGTCCTACAGATTGCTCTTGGAGTTGGCGTAAGATCTTGGAGCTTCGTTCCTGGTCCCGGCGGCGGATGAGAGTTAGGATTGGGAATGGTGAGAAGACTTTATTGTGGTTTGATTATTGGCATCCTTGGGCCGATTGTGGACACGTTGGGTGAGAGAGTGATTTATGACTATGGCTTGGATATGATGGCTAAAGTTGCTTCCATTATCTATGATTCTTCTTGGCGTTGGCCCGCTTCTAGGTTTGCTGCCCTTGTTGATTTGGCTCAGTCCCATCTTCCGTCTCCTTCTAGTATGATTGAGGATGAGCTGGTTTGGGAGGATGATAGGAGTGGGAGATTTTCTGTGGATAGTGCTTGGAATGCCATGCGGACAAGGGGAACCTTGCTGCATTGGTTTCGAGTTGTTTGGTTCCGGAAGGATATTCCCCGCCATTCCTTTTTACTTTGGATGTCTATTCAGGGAGGCCTTTGTACTCATGATAGTTTGATGAGGTTTGGTATCTCTGCTTGCTCGCGTTGTATTCTTTGTGGTTGTTTAAGTGAGGACATTGGTCATCTTTTCTTCCAGTGCTTCTTCTCTTCGAGGGTCTGGTCGTCTGTGCTGGCTATGTGTGGGTTAGTTTGGAGATGCCGGGATTGGCCTCAGACTATTGAGTGGTTGTGTCAGTTTACTGATGCCTCTTTACGTCATTTTCTTGTTCGTCTGTCTTTTGCAGCGTCAGTCTACCATATTTGGAGGGAGAGGAATGCTCGCACTCCCTTTCCTGGCACTTGCCCGATGACATCTTCTGTTGATATTTTGGTTGTAGCCTCTCGGCTTTTCTTCTAGGAGGGCTTGTCCTCTCTAGTTGCCTGGGGTATGCCCCTTTGCTCGTGTATAGTTTTCTTTTGGTTATAATACTTACTTTATCCAAAAAAAAAACACTTGTGAGTGTGTGTGAGAAGAAAAGAAAGGTGAGCTCAAACACTATAGCGAGTGACCACAAGATTGCTTCAGTGACACGTTGATTGCTTGCTTGCTTATTTATTGCATTTAGCTAACTCGTCATTCTTTCTTATTCTGAGCACTCTAGCTTTAGGTTTCCTTCGATTGAGTCTCTGTGATTACTTATCTTATTTGCTTTATTCCACCTGCTCTATATATACATTGTGTTTCTACTAGCTTGTGGACTACACTTGGTTGTGTATTCTTGGACTGAGTTTGATTTGCATTTGAATTAAGGAAGAGCTCAAGAGTGGTAAAAGGCAGTGATTGTTAGCACAGTATCGGGTAAAAGCCAATAGAGTGCAAACACGAGTGGAGTGATATCATTCGAGTGTAAACACGTGAGATTGTGAGGATTTACATATTTTTTTTTGTTTGCTTTTTATTATTTCTAATCTGTTTGTTTAATGTTGAGATGGCAGGTCCAAGTTTAACCATTGATGATAAGATCGAGGTTTTGGATACTTTCAAAAGTGATATCCAAGATATTATTAGTGATTATCGAAGATCTTATGAGAAATGGAAAAAGACTTGGAAGGTAACTAAATATGCAGTGAATGAAGAGAGTACTCAACAACCAAAAGCTATTGAAGTTGTGTGTAATGAAGTGAGAAACACTTGTGATGTTGAGTGCATAGCGAATGAAAACACTTGTGAGGCCTTGAATGTTGTGAATTGTGTTATAAGTGACATGGTGAGTGAAAATGCTTGTGAGACCGTGAGCATTGAGAGAGTAAACACTTGTGAGGTAGTGTGCTTTGAGGTTGAAAAACATAGTGAAGCTGAGCAGGTGTGTGAGGAGGTCTTTGCAAGTATGGTTGAGATAGTGGCCATGAGTGATGATGAAGCTGTGAGAGCTGGTGAAAAGAAAGTAGATGTGGTAGTGAAGTTTTTCCATAACATTTTCTCTATTGTTTATGCTTTTTCATCGCATGTACAAGTGGTCAAGTATGATTCTTTTATATTTCAATATCATCGTCCAATTGATTTTGTCATAACTATCTATGATCCGGGTTCGGATTCGAGGAGGAATCCATTTCAAGAGAGGGAGAATGACATGATCTAAGGGACAACATTTGACATGAATGCAGTCACCCAAGGAATATTAGAGCCTTTGCAATTGCCAACAGGCCCAATCACACGCCAAAGAGCTAAGAAGATCACAGATGCAAAAGCGGGGCAAGAGTTTGCATATAATAGATGCATTCATCCTTCTAGTTTTTACTTGCCTTATGAGATTGATTATGATTATGATTCTAATTCTTTAACTCCTATGGATTTATTATCTTTGATTGTTATTAAGCTTGGGAGTATGAATGATAAGGGAAAAGCAGAGTTGGTGAGAATATTAGGTTTCCAACGTATTGTGTATGACCCCGGAAATTGGGTGTGGCTTTATATGCAAGAGGAAAATATCCCAGTTGCAACCAAGATGAGATGGTCCATTTCAAATCTTGGAGATGATCAACGACAATACTTACAAGCTTGATCTTCCTGGTGAGTTTGGCGTTCCTGCAATGTTTAATGTTTCTGACTTATTTTATTTTTAATGCAGGTTCAGATTCGAGGTCGAATCCTTTTCAACAAGGAGGGAATGACATGAGTCCAACCACACTAGAGACACATATAGGCATAACCAAAGAGGTCCCCATGTTATTTCATTTGATCCAGATCAGTTCAGACTGAAGCATAGCATAGCAGCTTCAGCACCAGCACCATTTTGACCCGATTTGACCTATTTTGGGAATATGTTGAATTCGGCCAAATGGTGGCATTTTTGTCATTTATGCTCGACATGTTGGCTTTATTTATGATGTAATTAAGCTAGTTGACCAGGTCATTAGGGTTAATTATGCTTAGAACCTTGCTTATTGAGTAAGCACGTCAATTTACTATTTGATGTAAGCACCTCAAATTAGCTTAAGTTAGATTAGTTTCTAATCATTGTTTTAAGCTACTTTAGCTGGGAAAAGACTTTTGGGGACGTGCTTGAGTGAAAGCTTTGGGTAGTTTTTAGGTCTTTTGGTAATTTCACTTTAGGGACATTTTTGTCCATTCACACCTTTAGGGTTTCTCTTTGTAACCTATTTAAACTTTGTTTTCTTCTTCTTTGCAATAACATACACGACATTTTGAGAAACTTTCAAGCTTTTAAGCTTTGGCTATGGCTAAATTTCTTGTGAGGGAGGGATTCCCCTTTTCAAGTTCAAATTGACTTATCTAAGGTTGGCAACTTAGTGGCGTCTCCATTGCTAGCAAAATACAATCTGATTTCATGCTTGTGGTTATCATGGATGTGAGTTTCATGGTGGTTAGGGGCTGATCTTGGTTGGGTTTTTTTCCTACAAAATCAGTATTCAAAGTTCTTGGGGTTTTGAGAAAGATGCTTGGGGGTTTGCTTGGTTTCCAACCCAAGTGAGTTCTTGTCAGGCATACCCCAGACATTTAGAGAGGACAGACCCTCCTAGAAGAAAAACCGTACAACTACAAGCAAAATAAGATCATAAGAATAGGTCACTGGGCATGTGCCAGGAGAGGTGAAGCCATTTTTTGTCATAAAATGGTTTCACCCTCCGCAATAAGCTAGCACGAGTCTGAACAGCATACAAGAAATTCGGCCATAGCCAAAGTATAAGCTTTTGTGTTTTCTTACAAATTTCGTGATTAAACTAAAATGAAGAAAAAGGCAAGCTTAAATAGTGTTACAAAAAGAAACCCTTAAGGCATAAAGACAACAATGCCCCTAAATACAAAATTATAAAAATACCAAAGTCTTTATTTTTTTGGATAAAGTAAGTATTATAACCAAAAGAAAACTATACAAAGAGCAAAGGGGCATACCCCAGCAACTAGAGAGGACAAGCCCTCCTAGAAGAAAAGCCGAAAGGCTACA
>SKCR01021521.1:0-17829 GCA_019454045.1 Zanthoxylum bungeanum | reverse complement strand
CTCACAATTAACATACGTCTATGTACAGTATTATGTATAGTGTGAACATTATTTTCACTTAAACGAGGCTCTGATACCATGCTTGACGGAGGGTTTATTGGAGTGGACGGGACCACTTTTTCAAAAATATATACACAAGGTATTATTTTCGCTACTAATACCTTTTGTGATGTATTTTTAGCGAGAAATTATATTTCGCCACTAATAGTTTTAGTGGCGAAAAATCAACTTTTATTGACGAAAATTTTCGCCACTAAAATTCGATTTTATTGTAGTGGTTATGGAATCGAAATGATTAATTTAGGAAAGATTTCGGTTACAAAAATATGGAGCTAAACAAAATAGGTTCTGGTTCTGATTTTACACTTTAAAGATCCAGAACTTACTCATAGAACCGAAAATTAGAATCGGTTTTGAAATCAAATTTTCTATTTAGAGGATTTTCCTTACTAATCAAGACATACTTACTTTCTTATAGCTTGTGCTAAAATTCTCGAGTAAGTTTCTAATATTCATAATTCAAAAACCAGCAATTAAAATATAAAAATATATTGCAAATCTTTATAATATTGATTTTAATATATTTCCAATAAATATTTCCACTTTGCATGCCGCTTGAAATAAATGTTATACAAAATGTTAATTAAAATTCTTATAACATTATACTCCCTCCGTCCCTTTTTGATAGACCACCTTTCTATTTTTGGAAATCCCAAATTATTGTCTTATTTCCTTATTTAGAGAGAGTTAAAGAAAGAAGTTTACTTATATACCCTTATTTAATAAACAACTTGAAAATTCGGGGTTATCCTAAGTTCTGACCCTATGCGGAAATAATCACAATTAATTGAGACAAGTCCTAATTAATGTGTCTATGGAAAAACAACTATCAACCACAATATCCAACAACAATAAAATCCACAATATTAATCAATAATAGAAATTGCGGAAAAGTAAATCAATCACACAAAATTCAACACTCTGATTTTGGTGACGAAGTGGAAAACTCTTCCGAGTAAAAAACCACTCCGGGTATAGGCTACCACCCGAATCCACTATATCGAGAAAAACTTACAGCGATGGTCAAGACCTATGGTGGCAACTCCACCGACTCAAGTACCTCTAAACTGCAAGAACTCAAAGCAACTCCTCCAGCCCGCAACCCACGGTTTTCTTCAGAACCTCTGAAGTCTCTGAGTAGATTATATCACCAATGACGTCGGAACTCCGACTACCAAACTTCCTCCTAAAGAACTCTAAAGGATTGGGGAATTTGGGTTAAGTTGTGTTGAAGGTTTATCAAAGATGGAATCACACCATTAATGAAGAAGACAATAAGAATAAGAAGTCTTCAATGGTGGATTCAAATAAGGTTGAAAGCTTTGAGAGATTTAGGCTCAAGAAATAATTGCTTCAACAACTGAGAAAGGCGGCTAAGGGTTCTATTTAAAGGTAGGGTGAAAACCTAGGGTTTTACAGGCCAAAAACGCGTTCAGATCGCAGTCGCGTTCGAACGGTTACTCGAACGCAACACGAACACGCCTTTTCTGTAAAGTCGCGTTCGAACGCCAATCGATCGCACTACGAACGTGAGCTCTCTGGAATGACCTCGTTCGAACCCACCAAGAACGTGACTCGAACGTTTGCTCTCTGGAATGCTCCCGTTCGAACCCATATAAGAACGTGCCACTAACGCCACACGTTCGAACCCATAAACGAACTCAGCACTAACGCTAATCGTTCGAACACTGCAACGAACGCACCACGAACGTATGTCTGATGCACAGCAGCTAGAAACCAGTCCAATTGCACAAAGATCTTCATGAAAGATTACAACTCAATTGAACTTGTTTTGTCACGGACACATGCCAATAAAAAAGGTGCTAACACAACTTTATTGAATTTAAGTGGGATTGTGTTGTATTAATGAGGGTTTTATCAAGAAAATATTAATTTTCTTACCACATTAATCATGTTCCCTTATTTTGTTGGGAAAAAAAAGCGGCCTATTAAAAAGGAATGGAGGGAGTATAACTTAAATTCACAAACACTATCCTCAAAAATATTTTGTTACTTATTTCCAATGATCAAAATGTCTCATTCATATATACCTAATACTTCTAACAACAAATAAATGTAGCAAATAATAAAGCAATGAAACTGCAAGAAAGTATTGAATTTTTCTTGTATTAATGTATTAGTTCCAAAATAGGGTGCCCTGAAATCGAATCGAAATCGATGAGTGGGATATCATATTTAATAGAATATGTTATAGTTCTAAAAATTTGGAAAATTTAGCAACTAAATTTATTTGGATTGATTCCGGTTTCATCTAAATCGGATATGGTGTCCTATTTTACTCACCCTGAATTAATTGTTCAAATTCGTAACTTTTGTAGTGATTATTGTATATCGAACTCAAAATTTTATGCAGTTTACTTATCGAGTTGACGGCTCACCTCTAGTTCATAATATTTTACCGAACAAATTAGAGATATGGACTATTGTTTAGAGTAAATGACGATATTATCCAGAACTTAGGAGTTTATAGTTGATCATTTAGTTACATATAGAACTGGAGTTATATTTATGTATTTTGGAGATTTGGATTGCTGATGTTTAGTTTTGATTCTTGTATTTTTCAAGTAGTAATATGATTGAAATTGGGGTGCTACACACTATTCGAAATAGGATGATGATTATACCAAATTTATGATGTATATGTATGACTGTATTTCTACGAAAGATATATTATTTTCTTCTTTGCTGGATGATTCTAACAGCGAGTCAAATATAAGTGAGCGATAGTTAATCTTAAATTTTATTAAAATATTTCTTATAAATTAACGAGTAATTTACTTTGTCAATAAGACAATTGTGTTTGGCTCTTCTAAAATATCTATTTTTATGAAAATCAAATCAATATTCTCACTATCATTTTCCTTTCAAATCAATCAAAATTAATCTTTGTGGGACGGAAGGTTCCATCATTTTGTGTGCACATGTTCTAACTATATACCCTTGACTATATTATGAGGAGCCAATTCATGTAACATGATCAATTGAAAATATCTGCCGAGGGTTCCACCATATAGGGAAAAAATGGCATTATTTTTCAGTATATAGGCACCGTTAAGTATCACATTCACATGGGAGTCGATATCACGAATTTATTATTGATTAGTTAGTAGTAGGAGATTACAATTATAATATATGTCAGGGGTCCAGAATTAGAGATATATTTTATTTATTTTTTCTGTTTCTATGCGCTCTTTGCGTAAATTATATAAATTTAAATATTATTTTTTATAATAATAAAAAATTTAAGGAGGAATCTAATTATGAATGTGATTTGTATTTTTTAAAGAAATCAAAAATCATATGTGATGTCTTAGGAAGAAAAGCAAACAAATCATATGTGCAGTTTTAGGGAAAAAAATTTATTGAATTATAACCTCCTAAGTTATAATGAAATAATCTTACAATTACACCAATGTTCATTCTCGGTTCTTCTCGATAAATGATAAAAATATAATAGTCATATTATACACTTAAAATTGAATATTAAACATTTTAAAATGAAATTACTTTACGCTCTGTTTGGTATAATTTTTCAAATATATCTTTTTAAAGTAGAGTTTCTACTAATAGAGTTTTTGATTAAAAAAATTTAGGTGTTTAGTTGTTAATGATGATTTTTATTAAAAATTATAAAATTACTTTAATAGATAAATTTTTTGAATTTGTGTTATGAAATAAATAAAATATATGTATTCTAGATAATTTAACTATTTAAAAGGACTTTTCAAACCTTAATGTTCTTTGTGCGGGTTAAGTGAAATTTAAATGTTATTTTCTTATAATAATAAAATATTAGAGGAGAAATTTAATTATGAATGTGATTTGTATATTTTAATTAAAAGAAATATATTATGTTGAACTTTAGTTAGGAGGAAGAGCACCAAACTTTTATTACTTTCATGTCATAATAAAAATAACTTTATTATTACACTAAGGCCAAATATAATAGTCATATTATATATTTAAAATTGAAATTACTTACGCTCTGTTTGGTATAATTTTTCAAATAAAGTTTCTTCTTTTTGACAAATAGTTTTTAGGTATTTGGTTGTCATTGAAATTTTTTATTAAAAATTATAAATTTACTTTAACAAACAAGTTTTTAAAGTTGTGTTATGAAAGAAATGAAATAATATTGTAAAATAAAATAAGGGTATTGTAAACTATAGAACTCTTTAAAAAGTCATTTCATCATTTACTTCCAAAAATCCAAATTTTCATTTCAATTAAACTAGTTTAAGGCACGCCCTTTTTGAGGAATTAGTTAAATTTAGGTGCTTTTTTTTTAATAATAATTAAAGATTTAAGGAAGAATTTAGTTATAATAAAATTTGTATCTTTTAAATAAAAGAAAAATATTATGTGATGCTTTAAATACATATATTCATAATTAAATTTTTAATACGAACTAATTTCATATATTTACAATACTAAAATAACTTGAGCATGATCCACTTAACAAAAGAATCATCAAATTAGGTTTCGTGTCCATATTAAAATTATATACGTATGTAGAGAGGACATAACCAGATCTCTCATCTTAAAATATGACAAAAAGACTCTCTATTGTTGACTCAACCTTTTTCTATAAGTAGAGATGAATGAAAGATCTATTAATTTTCCGAACCTGTAAAATGAACAAATGAGTAAGCTCACATTTATTGCAATGGATCATAACTTAATGTCGTGGATAAACAAGTAATAAAGCGGATCGAATAAGTATTTCATAATACAACTAAGTATATAAATTTGTAAGTCGGCATATAAAATATTATATAATCATTTCTAGGAAATCATAGTTCTCATTTATGTCAATCAATATTCTACATAAAACTAAAACAATTATTCATGTATCTATTACACTCACGACATAACGGCAGAACTGACAACATGAGACTTCCCACTACAATAAACTAGCATCCAAAGTAAAATAAGCAACATGAGATCTTGTCTCACGATAAATAAATATGACACTTATATGTATATATAGTGTATCCTAGCATAAAAATATTTTCTTAAACACATGTTCATTTATCTCCAAAGTCATGCAAACTTTCTCATATATTACAAACTCATGATTTCTAATATAATCAATATCCAATTCATTCTTTTATGGCAAACTATAAACTTTTCCAAAACTAAATTACTTAATGCATAAACTTAAAAATTCATTTAAAAAAACATACATAACTATATACTTTTGAAAAGCATCAATGTTATAAGTTTATCCACACACTTGATGAGTTGTATTACTGGGAAGAGATGTTAAGTAGTAGGACCATCTTGCCAATGTTATCTCGATCACCTAAAGAGATATAAAAAAATTTCGTAAGGAATATACAAGAAACATGACTTAAACACTCTTGTAAGGACTTGGTAATTTTATATAATATAAATCTCTAATGGGTTCTAATTGTTCATTACTCGTGTAATATTCATAATAATATTTTTGAAATTCACAAGTATATTCATTTATAAAACACATTTTACAAATGCTTAATGATATTAATATTTAATACGAACTAATTTGAAAAATATGAATATATGTATTTAAAATTAAGAATTTAATTTATATAATTAAAAAATTTTGCCTCAGCGTAGCCCAAGCTCTTAAATTAAAAATTTTCCCTTCTTATTCCATTTTCATTGTTAGTGCTTACTAGTAAGGCCGAATAATGTTATTTTGATTTGTTATTAGATGATAAAATTGTGTTTTGGTCTAAATATAATTTTTACGTATTTCGTTAATAATAAAAAAATTAAGATAAGTTATTGTAATTTTATTTTATTTTTTTAAAATTTTAGAACTAAATTTTTTAACTTCCATCATAATTATTTTATTAATATATGATAAAATTTCCCTGTAACTTTTTAAATATTTATATTTGACAAAATTATCTTGAACTTTTTCACATATAAACACACTTTTTTTAAAAACAACTATTTCACAATATTATTATTTACTAAACAATATTTAATATTAATTAACGCAATTTTACATGTCACTATTTATCAATCATACATTTTTAACCATATTTGTTCATCGTAAGGTCTTTACATTGTTGATCCCTTTTGTTTTATTTTGTAATATGCATTACTGAAATGGTATTTGATAATATAACCTAGCTAATTATGTTATTCCTACGTGTATTCATCATAAACATATTTAGAATATAAATGTTGAGAGTTTGATGAAATATTTCTATGCATATTGTTATTATTTTGTCCTCAATGAAAATGACTTGGTGATGTAGGATTCAGGATCTCATCTTAAGATCATGAATTTGAATCCAGGAAGTACGTTTCTTGTAAAAGTCTGGGACAACCAGTGATTTTATATGTTCCGCTTAAGGATGGAATGAGTGATTTAACGATGAGGTTTCCAACGATTCAAAAATTTTTTTTGATGAAATATATTTTTTAATATTCCTAATTTACGGTTTTCTTGGTCCACTTACAGGAACATGAAATTTTGGATGGACTTGTATTTCAGTTACCCGCATTTATATTGGGGGTGGATAAAAGTCGGTTTAATTATTTTTAATATCATTTTTTGAATTTATTTATTTAATAGTCTTATATATTTTATTTATTAAATTTATCTTTTTTCTACCTTATTTATCATATTGTAGTACATAGTAATGAATATATCACCAAGTGCGTCAAAAGAAATACTTTGGAAACAACATAAATTAAAATTTATATTTTTATATATTTTCATGTATTTCTTTTTGTGTACTAATATATGTACTATTCTATAAACATAATTAAAATAAGATTGATTTAATAGACTTTTTGTTGACGGCTGATTTTAGTCTCAGGGTAATATTGGAATATCACTCCCGAGAAAATCCTCCCTCAATAGTGAATTTGTTTGGTTATGGGGGACCAAAGGCAAATTTAGCGAAAAACAGATAAACACACCAAACAACAAAGGGGATTTAACGTGGTTCGGTGGATTTGGATCCGACCTACGTCCACGGACACAAAAGGGATGGTACTTTTATTGCTCAAACACTCTTCTCAAATCTCTACAAGTCAGAGCTTGAAGATTCAGATCACTAGTTTTTGTTGGTGATCTTATGATTTTTTTAGGATGCCTTTACACATACTATGCTCTCCTATTTATAGTAATACAGAAATCAGACTCCTATTTGTATAAGAAATCCTATTTGAGCTTAGTCTCTTCTTCTTGCAAGGATTCCCAGCCTGATGTTCCCTTCTCTTTTCTTCTTCTTTTCGGATTCTGACTCCATCTCCTTGTGTGAAAGTAGGATAACTCGCTTATCTTATCCGTTAGAATAGAGTGTCGTCATCTTTAACGCGTCTCGCCGTCTGGTCGGTTTTTTTTGTGGTCGGTCATGACAGTCTTTTATGCTGAGAGTGTTCCTGCCGACCTTAAAGTGCTCGGTCATACGAACCAAAGTGGTCGGTTTTCACATGTTGTGGTCGGGTCGGTTTCTGATGATCTCAACCAGCCAGGAATTTACCCTTCTGTCCTCGTCGTGCTGTTTTAAATGTTATAGTGTCTGAAAACACCATCAACACTTTTCATTTGAAAAAAGTGTTTGTTCGCAAGCTTTACATATAATCGTTTTAGTCACAAATGAAAAATTATTGATAACATAAAATAGAACTTTTTCTATTATACATGAGTAATGTTGAAAAAAATAAAAAAAGAATGAAAAAGAAATTAAATAAATAAATAAAAATATATAAGGTTTATTAAATAAGTAAAAGAGAAAAAAATTAATGAGATAAAAAATAAAAAATAAATAAAATTGAAAAGTAAAATAAAATAATTAAATAAAAAAGTTAAACAAGGAAATAAAATAATTAAACATATGTAATAACAATTATTACAAATGAATATTATTTAATCTAATTAAATATAAAGCTAAAGTAGACAAAATCAAATTGAATACTTCAACCTTAAAGTTTAATGTCATTTGTAACCAATAATAATTAATCATATTACATAACAATAATGACATATAGATACCCCCCAATGGTATGTATTAAAATTTCATAGTTTGCAAACCCAGGCAAATGTACAATCACAACAGCAACCTCAAGCTGTGTATATTCCAGGCAACTTGCAGCCTCAAGCAAGTATAAATTCTCAAGGCTCACAGCCGGTACCACCACCTTCTGGTGTAAAAGAAAGTTTAAGTAAAGATTTATCTCTAAAACCTGATTATTCTTCAAAACCCCGAACTTTTGTTTTGGGAGGAAGCAGTAGTCAAAGTGAATCTGACAAGTTAAAAAATTTTCAAAAAAGAAAATCCGTTTCATTTTCAATCGAAAAACCCCTTTCTTCATGGGAAAATGAGTATTTTGATTTTGCAAAACTCATTTACGAAATAAAACAAGGGGATGCATATTTCCGTTTACAAGATAAACATAGTATTTATCCAAGATTTACTTGTGTTCACGATTGTTCACCAATTTTTGTAAAAAGATTGGCAGAGTATGGATTTCTGGATAGACTTTATCCATCTAAAAGTTTAAAAGAAATTTCTAATCTCCCTAAAGATTTTCAAAATGCAGTCAAAGATTTTGCTGATAATGAAAATATTTATTTAAGGTTTTATTCAATCAGTCCCGAATTTGAAAGTCAAACAATTTATGAAGCTTTTCATTTAGTAACCATGGGGTATGTAACAGAAGTCTCTCTAAGAGCATCAGATATAGACTACAAAGTGCCATTCTTCAATAAACGATGGATGCACTATCGAATAGCACTTGGAATCAAGGTTATTGGAACTCTGTTCAAAGAATTTTATGAAAAAGGTTATCAGACCTATGAACAAGGGCAAGGATGGATGATTATTATGCCATATGAAGAAGGTAGAAGGTGCAAACAACTCGAAGAAAAAATAATTCAGATAAACACAGACAGATGGCCCAGTTGCCCAGAAACAGTGCTTGAAGCATGTCGATTGTTAAAACATCAACATCAACACCAGCTAGTGGAGAGAAAAAATTAAAAAGAACAGCTCATAAAGCATTGAAAAATGTAAAAAGAAGAAAGACTGAGTGACAAGGGTGGTGGACCACCATGAAGAAAAGCATCGACGCGTGTAAAGTAAAGATTCTTATAAAAACTGTCGGCACCACAGAAAAAAGCCACGAAGAAAGCAGAATGTCGGCACCATAAAAGGTTAACAAGTGTCCACAATAAACAGAAGATTTAAAGCCTATAAAAGAAAGTGTTAAGGATGAAGAAGGGAGTTCGAAAGTTTTTGAGTTTTCTTACAATCTTTAAGAGCATGTTAAAAATTATGTTTTAGAAGATCTAAGGGAGTACTGAACTTCTTGTTAATCTTATGTTTATAAATATGTAAAATATTTGCATATAAATAAAAATAGTTTTGCTTTACTCTTTTTCTGAAATTAAGTGTAGTTCTAAAACCAAACACCAATAGCATACAGTGAGTCGCTTTGCTGAATCAGGATAATATGTCGCTGAGGCGTTGAGGCCGTTAGACATCATCCATCAAACAGCATACAGACAAAGGTCACTGCAGGAGGTGAATGGTAGCAGAGTGCGTTTAACAAGGAAGACGAGGTAAGGCCCAAATTATTTTTATACAGTATGGAATTATTTTACAATTTTATGAACATATGATTTGAGGAAAATTCAGGAAACCATATTTCAAAAATGATAATTGTTTGTATGCAAATCAACATATTTGGAATTTTATGTGTAAAATTAAGACTAGATTTAAATATTTTATATTCAAAAGTAAAAAATGGCTTAGTATATATTTTTGAAAAAGTGGTCCCGTCCACTCTAATAAACCCTCCGTCAAGCATGGTATCAGAGCCTTGTTTAAGTGAAAATACTGTTCACACTATACATAATACTGTACATAGACGTCATATAGTAAATGATGAAGATGAAGGTATAGTACCAGGATTTGTAGACCCTATAGGTAATAGAACTAGATTAACTAGAAATCAGATAAACCAGTTAATAGCTAGGCAGCGTTCAAATCAAGAACCTAGTATTCTAGATGAAATACAATCAGATTAATATGAAAAGAAAAGTTTACCAGTTTTTAAAAAGTTTAGAGGATCTTGAAATAAAAGATATTGAAGATTTAAATAATTTAAAAAAAAACTTAGAGTTTTTAAAAATAAAATAAACTCTAAACCGGAAAATATAGAAAACAGATTAAAAATTATTATGATTGATAATATAATAAAAGCAAATGAACAAGAAAGAATCATATTTACAGTCTCTAGTAAAACAAAAGGTAAAAAATGTGTAATCATGATAAAAGAAAGTTTTATCATAAGCATAATTGATGTGTGAATACCCAGCAAGAACTGGTGTAAACAAGTAAACTGCTTAGAAGAAGCAACTTTAACCATAGAAGATGTAAAAAAGGCAATAGCTGAAAATTATGGAGAAAATCCAATAGAAAAATGGGATATTCAAAAGGAATATGCTGAAATAAAAAAAATTGACCAAACTACCATAATCAGAGTTAAACCTATGATTTACAATAAAGAAGATAAAGATGAATTTAATAAACAAATAAAAGAGCTATTAGACCTAAAGCTGATAAGGCCTAGTAAAAGCCCACACAGTAGCCCAGCCTTTATGGTAAGAAATCATGCTGAAATTAAAAGAGGAAAAGCCCGAATGGTTATAAATTATAAAGAGCTAAATAAAGCAACACAATTTGATGGGTATTTTATACCTAACAAAAATGTTTTAATTAATCTAGCTAAAGGAAAAAATTATTACTCTAAATTCGATTGTAAATCAGGCTTTTGGCAAATAAAATTAACCAAAGAATCTGTGCCTTTGACGGCATTCAGTACCCCAAATGGTCATTATGAATGGCTAGTAATGCCTTTTGGATTAAAAAATGCACCTCAAATTTATCAAAGAAAAATGGATAAAATCTTTTGTAAAGATAACAATCATATGTTAGTATATGTTGATGACATTTTAATATGTTCTCAAATATGAAGAACATAAAAAACATTTAAAAGAATTTTCTACTATATGTAAAACCAATGGTATAATTTTATCTCAAAAGAAAGCTGAAATAAAGAAAAGTGAAATTGATTTTTTGGGATTAACTATAAGTTCTAATGGAATAAAATTACAGCCTCATATATCTGAAAAAATAAAAGAATTCCCTGACATTTTGTCAGATAGAAAAATGATCCAAAAATTTCTTGGATGTCTAAACTATTCTGAAAGATTTATTCCAAACTTATCTAAAAAACGAGCAATTCTACAAAAATTATTAAGAAAAATAATACAAAAGGATGGACTGTAGAACATACTGAAACGGTTAAAAAATTAAAAGAAGAATGTAGAATCTTCCAAAGCTAAGATTACCAGAGGAAAATGATAATTTAATAGTTCAAACTGATGCTTCTGATTTATATTGGGCAGGATTGTTAAAAACAGATATTGGTGAAATATGTAGATATACAAGTGGAACCTTCAACCAAGCAGAAGTAAATTATTCAACTAATGAAAAGGAATTACTTGCAATTGTTCGAGGAATAAGAAAATTTACCTTATTCCTTTTACCTAAAAATTTTTTAGTAGAAACTGACAATACTCAAGTAAAAGGTTTAATTTTTAATAAATTGCCTCAAGAGCCTCAATTTAGAAGATTACAAAGATGGCAAGTAATTTTAAGTTTTTATAATTTTAATATTACACATATTAAAGGATCTGAAAATTTCTTGGCAGATCATTTAAGCAGATATCCAGAACATGGATAAGAACTTGGTCAATCAGATCAATAATATCATGAGTAAACTTCTCAAAGTACAACAAAGACAGCATTCAATAGAACAAGATTTTGTGTCTTTCAAACAGAAAGTCTTTCAAGAAGTAAATGAATTCCAAGTAAAGTTATCATCTGTCAATGATGAGTATAATGAGCTTTTTGAAGCTGTAGACTTATATTCAGAAGATTTTGACTCTTTTGCAAAAGAGTTTTGGAGTGAACAAGGAACACCAGTTCTTGCTGGGTATTCACAAGATCCTTATGAGGATGTACAAGAAAGTTTGCAAACCCAGGCAAATGTACAATCACAACAGCAACCTCAAGCTGTGTATATTCCAGGCAACTTGCAGCCTCAAGCAAGTATAAATTCTCAAGGCTCACAGCCGGTACCACCTTCTGGTGTAAAAGAAAGTTTAAGTAAAGATTTATCTCTAAAACCTGATTATTCTTCAAAACCCCGAACCTTTGTTTTGGGAGGAAGCAGTAGTCAAAGTGAATCTGACAAGTTAAAAAATTTTCAAAAAATAAAATATGTTTCATTTTCAATCAAAAAACCCCTTTCTTCAGGGGAAAAAGAGTATTTTGATTTTGCAAAACTCATTTACGAAATAAAACAAGGGGATGCATATTTCCGTTTACAAGATAAACATAGTATTTATCCAAGATTTACTTGTGTTCACGATTGTTCACCAATTTTTGTAAAAAGATTGGCAGAGTATGGATTTCTGGATAGACTTTATCCATCTAAAAGTTTAAAAGAAATTTCTAATCTCCCTAAAGATTTTCAAAATGCAGTCAAAGATTTTGCTGATAATGAAAATATTTATTTAAGGTTTTATTCAATCAGTCCCGAATTTGAAAGTCAAACAATTTATGAAGCTTTTCATTTAGTAACCATGGGGTATGTAACAGAAGTCTCTCTAAGAGCATCAGATATAGACTACAAAGTGCCATTCTTCAATAAACGATGGATGCACTATCGAAGAGCACTTGGAATCAAGGTTATTGGAACTCTGTTCAAAGAATTTTATGAAAAAGGTTATCAGACCTATGAACAAGGGCAAGGATGGATGATTATTATGCCATATGAAGAAGGTAGAAGGTGCAAACAACTCGAAGAAAAAATAATTCAGATAAACACAGACAGATGGCCCAGTTGCCCAGAAACAGTGCTTGAAGCATGTCGATTGTTAAAACATCAACATCAACACCAGCTAGTGGAGAGAAAAAATTAAAAAGAACAGCTCATAAAGCATTGAAAAATGTAAAAAGAAGAAAGACTGAGTGACAAGGGTGGTGGACCACCATGAAGAAAAGCATCGACGCGTGTAAAGTAAAGATTCTTATAAAAACTGTCGGCACCACAGAAAAAAGCCACGAAGAAAGCAGAATGTCGGCACCATAAAAGGTTAACAAGTGTCCACAATAAACAGAAGATTTAAAGCCTATAAAAGAAAGTGCTAAGGATGAAGAAGGGAGTTCGAAAGTTTTTGAGTTTTCTTACAATCTTTAAGAGCATGTTAAAAATTATGTTTTAGAAGATCTAAGGGAGTACTGAACTTCCTGTTAATCTTATGTTTATAAATATGTAAAATATTTGCATATAAATAAAAATAGTTTTGCTTTACTCTTTTTCTGAAATTAAGTGTAGTTCTAAAACCAAACACCAATAGCATACAGTGAGTCGCTTTGCTGAATCAGGATAATATGTCGCTGAGGCGTTGAGGCCGTTAGACATCATCCATCAAACAGCATACAGACAAAGGTCACTGCAGGAGGTGAATGGTAGCAGAGTGCGTTTAACAAGGAAGACGAGGTAAGGCCCAAATTATTTTTATACAGTATGGAATTATTTTACAATTTTATGAACATATGATTTGAGGAAAATTCAGGAAACCATATTTCAAAAATGATAATTGTTTGTATGCAAATCAACATATTTGGAATTTTATGTGTAAAATTAAGACTAGATTTAAATATTTTATATTCAAAAGTAAAAAATGGCTTAGTATATATTTTTGAAAAAGTGGTCCCGTCCACTCTAATAAACCCTCCGTCAAGCATGGTATCAGAGCCTCGTTTAAGTGAAAATACTGTTCACACTATACATAATACCGTACATAGACGTCATATAGTAAATGATGAAGATGAAGGTATAGTACCAGGATTTGTAGACCCTATAGGTAATAGAACTAGATTAACTAGAAATCAGATAAACCAGTTAATAGCTAGGCAGCGTTCAAATCAAGAACCTAGTATTCTAGATGAAATACAATCAGATTAATATGAAAAGAAAACTTTACCAGTTTTTAAAAAGTTTAGAGGATCTTGAAATAAAAGATATTGAAGATTTAAATAATTTAAATAAAAAACTTAGAGTTTTTAAAAATAAAATAAACTCTAAACCGGAAAATATAGAAAACAGATTAAAAATTATTATGATTGATAATATAATAAAAGCAAATGAACAAGAAAGAATCATATTTACAGTCTCTAGTAAAACAAAAGGTAAAAAATGAGTAATCATGATAAAAGAAAGTTTTATCATAAGCATAATTGATGTGTGAATACCCAGCAAGAACTGGTGTAAACAAGTAAACTGCTTAGAAGAAGCAACTTTAACCATAGAAGATGTAAAAAAGGCAATAGCTGAAAATTATGGAGAAAATCCAATAGAAAAATGGGATATTCAAAAGGAATATGCTGAAATAAAAAAAATTGACCAAACTACCATAATCAGAGTTAAACCTATGATTTACAATAAAGAAGATAAAGATGAATTTAATAAACAAATAAAAGAGCTATTAGACCTAAAGCTGATAAGGCCTAGTAAAAGCCACACACAGTAGCCCAGCCTTTATGGTAAGAAATCATGCTGAAATTAAAAGAGGAAAAGCCCGAATGGTTATAAATTATAAAGAGCTAAATAAAGCAACACAATTTGATGGGTATTTTATACCTAACAAAAATGTTTTAATTAATCTAGCTAAAGGAAAAAATTATTACTCTAAATTCGATTGTAAATCAGGCTTTTGGCAAATAAAATTAACTAAAGAATTTGTGCCTTTGACGGCATTCAGTACCCCAAATGGTCATTATGAATGGCTAGTAATGTCTTTTGGATTAAAAAATGCACCTCAAATTTATCAAAGAAAAATGGATAAAATCTTTTGTAAAGATAACAATCATATGTTAGTATATGTTGATGACATTTTAATATGTTCTGAAACATATGAAGAACATAAAAAACATTTAGACAAGATAATAGAGAAATTCTTCAAAGCACGTAATCATTTTTTGAAAATAATATTTCCACTCTCTGATTAATAACTACTAAATGACAAGAGTTGTATGAAAATCTTCTTTCAAGATATAATGGAGTTATTATTATTGATTTGTTATTGAATCATAACAACCAAGAATACTTTTTTTTTGGGGTTAATTTGTGTGATACAAAATAAGGAAGAAGAAGAAATTCCTTAGAACTGATCTCTTATTACTTTCCAATAGAGATATAATATATATAGAATTAAAGAGTCACATCCAAAATATACCTTTTATCACTCAAAGAATGTAACTTTTCATTTTAAAAATCTTTTTTTTTTTAAATCGCACTTTCATTCGAAGTTTCCCTCGAATGACCTTTCAGGTCATTCAAACGAGAACCCTCTAAAGGCATCTAGATGACTCGTTTGTATGAGTGCAAGTGTCATTCTTTCGAACGAATATCCAATGTGTATTTCTATATATTTATATTTAGAAAAATTCCAACGGTAACCATTCGGTTTTTTCTTTAAAACAATATAATTATTTCTAGTTATTGGTTCTGTTCAGTTCAATTCAATTTTTTATTTTTATTTTCTTAAAAGTAACAACGAAAATTAAAAAAATCAGTAACATTCATTGAATCTAATATTTATTCGAATTTTTTACACTATAATTCTTCTAATAATCACCACCACACCTAATTTAATTATCCTCTTTTTTTACTTTGTATATTAATAAAAAAAAAAAATAGTTTTCCAGTGAAAAAATTAGTTCAAGTGATTATTAAACTTGATATATGAATAAATGAAGATATTTGATAAGGAAACAACTAATTTTGTTCATATGAACGAAGGAATTTTTTTTTCTCATGTCATTTCATGTGAATATTGAGGATTATTGAATAATTTTTTTTTATATATAAATCTACCATCTAGAACTAATTGGCTATTAAATAGATCTAAAATATAATAAAAGGTGTTTGAAGAGATATAAGAAAGAAAAGGTGTTTGAAGTTTTTAATGAATGTCTCACCGTGTAAGAAATTTAATTGTAAAACAAAGATTTAAGACTTAATTTAATAAGATCGAGAAAAATTAAATTAAAGTTTATGGTATGAATATAGTAAATGAATGGTAAGAATAATAGATTTTTATTAAGACACAAAATCTTGTTCTATTGAATGCTGTCTTTGTTGTACTTTGAGAAGTTTACTCATGATATTATTGATCTGATTGACCAAGTTCTTATCCATGTTTTGGATATCTGCTTAAATGATCTGCCAAGAAATTTTCAGATCCTTTAATATGTGTAATATTAAAATTATAAAAACTTAAAATTACTTGCCATCTTTGTAATCTTCTAAATTGAGGCTCTTGAGGCAATTTATTAAAATTAAACCTTTTACTTGAGTATTGTCAGTTTCTACTAAAAATTTTTAGGTAAAAGGAATAAGGTAAATTTTCTTATTCCTCGAACAATTGCAAGTAATTCATTTTCATTAGTTGAATAATTTACTTCTGCTTGGTTAAAGGTTCCACTTGTATATCTACATATTTCACCAATATCTGTTTTTAACAATCCTGCCCAATATAAATCAGAAGCATCAGTTTGAACTATTAAATTATCATTTTCCTCTGGTAATCTTAGCTTTGGAAGATTTCTACATTCTTCTTTTAATTTTTTAACCGTTTCAGTATGTTCTACAGTCCATCCTTTTGTATTATTTTTCTTTAATAATTTTTGTAGAATTGCTCGTTTTTTAGATAAGTTTGGAATAAAGCTTTCAGAATAGTTTAGACATCCAAGAAATTTTTGGATCATTTTTCTATCTGACAAAATGTCAGGGAATTCTTTTATTTTTTCAGATATATGAGGCTGTAATTTTATTCCATTAGAACTTATAGTTAATCCCAAAAAATCAATTTCACTTTTCTTTATTTCAGCTTTCTTTTGAGATAAAATTATACCATTGGTTTTACATATAGTAAAAAATTCTTTTAAATGTTTTTTATGTTCTTCATATGCTTCAGAACATATTAAAATGTCATCAACATATACTAACATATGATTGTTATCTTTACAAAAGATTTTATCCATTTTTTTTTGATAAATTTGAGGTGCATTTTTTAATCCAAAAGGCATTACTAGCCATTCATAATGACAATTTGGGGTACTGAATGCCGTCAAAATCTAAAACCTCATTATTGTTATACATAATACTGTTCACTCCAAAACTCTTTTGCAAAAGAGTCAAAATCTTCTGAATATAAGTCTACAGCTTCAAAAAGATCATTATACTCATCATTGACAGATGATAACTTTACTTGGAATTCATTTACTTCTTGAAAGACTTTCTGTTTGAAAGACACAAAATCTTGTTCTATTGAATGCGGTCTTTGTTGTACTTTGAGAAGTTTACTCATGATATTATTGATCTGATTGACCAAGTTCTTATCCATGTTCTGGATATCTGCTTAAATGATCTGCCAAGAAATTTTCAGATCCTTTAATATGTGTAATATTAAAATTATAAAAACTTAAAATTACTTGCCATCTTTGTAATCTTCTAAATTGAGGCTCTTGAGGCAATTTATTAAAAATTAAACCTTTTACTTGTGTATTGTCAGTTTCTACTAAAACATTTTTAGGTAAAAGGAATAAGGTAAATTTTCTTATTCCTCGAACAATTGCAAGTAATTCCTTTTCATTAGTT
>SKCR01021520.1:0-17515 GCA_019454045.1 Zanthoxylum bungeanum | reverse complement strand
CAATTGGTATCTCATGAAATTTATTGAGTTAAATGCAATATATGTGATCACTTGATTGAATATGTCTTGCCATATGAACTAATTGGTTGAAAATGAAATGCATGTAAATTAGCATAATCTTAGATGAATATCATGAAATGTATGTATTAGAATATAATTGGCATCATGAAATGCATGGACTTTGATAATTATTTAATTGGTATCATGGAATGTATTGATATATTTTTAATTGGTATCAAATTTGGGGAGAAATCATAATTTGTAAATGGTATTCATGAGAATATATCTTTTGAAAAATACTATTTTATGCATAAATTTTGATTTTTTTTTTATGGCAAAAAGGGGGAAATGCCAAATGTGCATATTTTTAATTTGTTATCATTTTTTTGCACAAATATATTTGGTATCTCATTTAGATTTAAATTTTGCTTCTCCACTTTTTGATAATGTCAAAGGGGGAGAAATCATTAGAAATGAGGTTAAAACTTGTTTTACCCTCACCCTTGGTTTAAGGGGGAGTAAATGTACTAATGTGTTTGTCAAGTTGTTATAGAGCTATATTAAAGACAATCACACATTGAGGGGGAGCTATGTTGAGGGGGAGCAAAATTGTCAAATTTGGACTCCAAGAAGCTCACAAGTATCAACAAGTTTTAAGGGGTTGCCATCATCAAAAAGGGGGAGATTGTTGGCGACTTGGTCGCATAAATGGATTTTGATGACGTCAACATGAAAGAAGTCTTCGACGTACGAACACGAAGCAATATAAAAAAGTGTTGAAGCATATGGGGTGAAGAGCGAGAATGTAAAGACTAGCGGCAAATCGAAGATAATGATTAAGAGCTAAATTTTATTGTAAGTGAGTTTACTCAAGTGATCTAAAGCTTAGGAATCATACATTTTGCATCACTTGCATTTAAAATGG
Source organism: Zanthoxylum bungeanum (assembly GCA_019454045.1). NCBI lineage: Eukaryota > Viridiplantae > Streptophyta > Magnoliopsida > Sapindales > Rutaceae > Zanthoxylum > Zanthoxylum bungeanum. The sequence goes on along the minus strand of SKCR01021520.1, from coordinate 16,590 downwards.
CTTAGAATGCTAAAAGAATCATTTGCATTTTATTTGCACCAAAATGAACTTCATGCACAAGTACATCGGTAAATGATCTTCTAAAAACTATCAAATGGTTGAATTAAACTTAAAATGATATACCATTAGATAGATATGTGTCTCTAGTTTGCTACGGTTCAAACGGAACACAATTCCGATACATAGAACTTTTTCTAGAGCTATTTTACTACAACATGTTCAGATGTGCGTTTTCTGCATACATGTCACATTAGAAAAATTCCATAAAATTCATCTTAATGTTTTTGGAGCTTAATTTTTTACAGAAGCTAGATCTATGTGTCTAGTTTATGTAGAAATTTACGGATCATGATTTGGAATTTTCTAGAGAAAGTTATGCCCAAAATACCGAGTGCCGTCAGTCTTGACTGGTCATCAAAACCGGCATACCGGTCCCAAAACCGGCATACCGGTCTCTGTAACGGCTTTAACCGGTTCCAGAGGTGCCAACGGTCAATTTTATAGCCGTTAGACCGGCCTACCGGTCCCATACCGGTTCCAGAACCCTAAAACGGCTATAAACGGCTAGTTTTGTGCAAAACAAAATCATAAATTCTCATTTTTCCTCACTTCTAACACACCTCTTGCACATATATTCATCATATAATCATGTCAAAACATTCTTGAGAGTTTATAACCATCTTCAAATCATTTTACACTCTCTACATTTGAAAAAGCTCATATTTCATCTTCATATTCATATTAGTGAGCTTGATCATTTGGGTAACCAACTCACACAATCTTCTTTATCATTGTGAGTGCCCAAGTGTGTTTTACAATTTCTTTATCAAAAACACTTGTGATTTGTGAAATCCCATCGTTTGGGTAATTTGTAAAGGTTGTGAGTGCACCTACGTAGAAAACTCAATCTTGTAAAAGGTTTGGAGTGCGCCTTGGCGGAAAACTCTTGGTTACGAGTGAACCACGGAAAACTCGATTCTAGTGGAAATCTTCAAGCGAGGCTTGGGGGAGTGGACGTAGGCACGTTTGGCCGAACCACTATAAATCGCGGTGTCGTATTTCTCTTCCCTTAACTTTTACTTATTTGCAAGTTTGATTACATTTATAATATTGATTAGAAACTTGCATGTAGGCTATTAATTGGAATAGAGAAAATTGCCTAAAACTCCCACTTGGTAATAAGAGCTTAAAATCGGCAAAGATTTTATAATTCCGCATTTATAGCGATAACCCAATTCACCCCCCTCTTGGGTATAGAGTTTCTTTGTCGCTATTGCTTGTAGGTACTTTCAGAAAATATAAATTGTGACTTTATTATTAAACAATTTTATCCTAAAATGCCAATAATTAATGAGACTTGAGGTACACTGCATTAGCTAGCTGTTGTTAGAATTAAATTATACCTAATCTCTTTCTTTTAGTTCGAATTTGCATTGCATACATTCACATTAAAAATAAAATAAATATTTCCAAGCTGTGATACTAATAGCAAGATTTGATATTGTCTAACGTTATTTAAGGATTATGGGACCGTTTTGCATATTCAGTTTGAGTCTCAACTTCTGGCACAAATCACATCCACTTCAGCAAATTAAACTGATCCCTAAACTAGCTTATACATCTAATGTTGCCTTGATTAACAAGACATATATATATGTTCAAGCCAAATTTTCTCTCTTAAGTGGATTTTAAACTTTCCATGTCTAACCATATATATCAACACTAATACAATAGAATATTAAGCAAATATGTTTGTTTCATATGAAAAAAACATTCGTCAGTAAAAAGAAATGAAGTAGTCGTGCTCGTGCATGCATGTTTTGAATGAAAATAAGGAACTATGAGAACAAAGATCATATATGTAATTTGTCAAGTCCTTATTGGATTGTTATAATTAAAACAACCAAAATAGAACAAAATAGCACAAAAAAAAAACAACAAATACCTGATGCTTGATGAGGTGACTACGGATAGTGATTGGGCTGGCGAGCTACGAGATGCGACCTATGAGAAAGTGAGAATACAATTCTCCTGGACGTCAAGCTCAGTCAAATTCCTGTAAACAAAATAGAATTTAAGAGATTACAATTGTAATTTATATCATGTAAGGATCTTCAAGACTTACTGGAAAATAGATTATTATTATAGAATCTATAACCAGGATACTAGAGATAAAGGACAAACAAGCAAGCTTAGAGAAAAAAAAGTATATGTATCTAATAGCACATGAATATACAACCAGATCAACAATTACATTATTTATAACTAAATGAAAAATTAAACATATATTAAAAAAATGAAAAAAACCAGTTTCGTATAATAGTATTCTAAGACTGAACAAATTAACAATTAAACCCAATAGACAATAGCAGAAATCTAATAAGGTTTGTACAAGGTAAGAGTCTTTCCATATACTAATCTAATGTTTAATTGTTCTCAAACGATTTAGTATAATAGTATTGCAAGATTGAACAAATTAGTTAAAATATAATTACCAATTGTTGGCCTGTTCATCATTTCGAGTAGTAGGTAGCATTAGTCAATGTTCATCATTTCGACACCTCTTTGAGACATTTCATCGAACATCTTAAGATTACCATTTCAATAATTTCAGATTCGTTTCCAGTAATTACTGGTTTCTCCGTCTTTTAAGATTTGTGAGTTCATAAGGGATTGTAAGGTTTGACTAAGCCAAATTAAGCATAAGAGAAAAATCATGAGAAGATGGCATGCAACTTGCAAGACAAGCTGATGATTATAAGAATAGAAGAAGAAAAATTGATCGAATAAAACAATTGCTAAAAAATTTAAAATAAAATAAAATAAAAAACTTACCGAAGTAATCTCTGTAAGCTTAGGGTTAGGGAATACTGGAAAAGAAAGTAATATGTGAAGCTTCAAAGACGCCTCATCAATCTCAGATGGCAAAGAAATTTGAGTTTAGGGATTTTTGGGTGTGACTGCCGAAAGGGAAAGACGGTGTTGTTTATTTAAGCTGATTTAGCGACGGAATATAAAAATCCGTCGCTAAATTAGCGACGGAATTAATTGTCCGTCTCTAAATTAGCGACGGAATTAATTGTCCGTCTCTAAATTAGCGATGGAAAAATAATTCCGTCTCTATTTAGCGACAGATTTATAATCCGTCGCTCATTTTACGACGGAAAAATAATTCCGTCGCTAAATAGCGACGGACAACTAATTCCGTCGCTAATTTAGACACGGATTTTTATATTCCGTCGCGATTCCGTAGCTTTTTTCCCCGCAATTTCATTCCCGCCATAATTAGTAACGGAATCTTTTCCCGTCGTAAAATTCCGAAGCTAATATTGTAATCCCTTTCAATTCCGTCGCTATTCTGTTTCAAAAATAGAAATGGAATTTTCCGTCGCTAATATCCGTCGCTAATTCTGAATTTTCTTGTAGTGTAAACCGGAGAATAATGGAGTCGCCACCCAGTGTGAACTGGGAAATGATTTAAGGCCGCACTCACCCCTCGCAAGGGAAGACCTCAAACCGTTGGGTTCAGAATGGTCCCATACTTATGTCACTTGTAATGAACGGATTTATGCAATAGTCTAACCAAGTCTACGCAACATACACATGCAAGATTAACTAATATATAAGTTTGCATACAACCTATATCTAAGTTTGCATACAACCTATATCCAAGTTTGCATATATAGGAGTAAAACCTACATCTAAGTTTGCATGCATAAAAGTAAGTAAAATAAATGCAAGCACGCAATCTCATGAACATATTAAGTTGATAAATGCGGAAATATGAATAAATAATAATTGTCTAAACATAAACATTGAAGAGATACAATTAAGTTCCTAACGTGAAAGAAATAACTAAATCATGCATAGAGATAACGTGATATTTCTAATGAACAATGGATAAACACAAGATTAGATAAAACAAAATATGTGCGTTTCTCAAGTAGTACGTGGAGTTGTATCCCAAGTTCAGACCGCACTACCGTCCATTCGGATTCGGCTACGGAATTTATGTCTGGGTTTCCATCCGATATACCACGAGAGATAGCATAAAATCATTCATCTAACAACAACATACATGAACCAACAATGCGCATGCGAAGAAATACTAATAAATAATTTAAAAAAAAAAAAGATAAACGAGAGTAAATAAAAGGGTGCCCTCAGGTCTTACCTTTTAAGTCGCCTCTTGGAAGTGCGTTACGCGACTGTCGGAAGGGTTAATGCTCCGCAACTTCTCCAGTTCACTGGTTCAATATTTTCCTTCATTGCTTCACTGCTTTGGGCTGCTGTTTTCTCTGTTTTTGCTGTTGTTTCTGGTTGTTGTTTTTTCTTTCTGTTTGCGGTAATTTGGGGCTATTCTGGGGACTGTTTTCGATGACTTAAGGGTGTAGTTTGGGGCTGTATGTTGCGGTAATTTGAGGGGTATCAGGGCTGTTGTGTTGCGGTTATTTGGGTGTGTTTAGGGGCTGTGATTTTCGGTGATTGAGGGGGATTTCAGGACTGCAGTTTTCAGTGATGGATGGCTATTTGACGGACCGTTTTGGGCATGAATGTGCTAGTTCGTGGAAGGGTTATTTGTTTGTTTTGAATGACTGTTGCGTGGCTTGAAGGGTTGCATGAAGGTGGTTGATTAATGGGCGGTGTTGTTGGCTGCGTGATGATTTGAACGAGAGAGGTGTGTGGAGTGTTGAAGGCTTAGTCAGATTCATGTGTGCATGATTCGTGAGTGGATCAAGGGACGTGAGTGGAGCCAGGGACGTGAGTGGAGCAAGGGACGTGAGTGGAGCCAGAGACGTGAGTGGATAGTGGTGTGGAGAATTTGGTTGTCGTCGCTGTTTGGCTTGCGTTTTGAGAGAGGTGAGGTGCCGTGGCTTTGGGGTTTATTCTCTTTGTTTTGTGATTTTAGAGAGAGGCGTGAGGAGTGAGAAGGGTTTGTATTTTTTTTTTATTTGTGTTTCCGTGAATGAGCTCTCTCCCGGTGAAGGGTTTGGTTTGTGTGTCTTTTTATAATAGTGGGTTAGGGTTTTCCTTTATGGGTAGGAAACAAAGATTATCCAATAATGGGGAATATTTTTAATTAGTGTGTTATGAGGAAAAGATCTATTCAATTTAGGAAGGTAATTTATTTAGTTTAGGAAAGGGATTTAGGAGATTTGATTTGATTATTTAATTTAGGAATGAGATTTGATTTGATTTATTTAATTTAGGAAGGAGATTTGTTTAAATTGGGAATGTGATTTGTTTGGAATTTAACATGTGTTTAATGTTTTGGATATTTTTTTGGATGGGATTTGGTGGGCTTGGGCGTGTGGCTTGACTCTTTGGTGGGCTTGGGCGTGTGGGTTGGTGGTGTGTGGGCGAGTCTAACAGTTAAAACAGAGATTAATCGAGCGAACCCAAGGCTAAACAAACGAATTGATTCTGGCAAGGTGTTTATTTCTTGAATTTCCCCTTCCGACGTCCGTTTCCCGCGACTTCCGTAACTTATCGGGTAGTGCCTCCATATGAGGTTCATCATTGGGCTTTCATGCAAAAATGCAAGTGTCTACAGCCTCTTTGTGAACAAGCCAAAGCTGTCACAATGAGAAACGACCAAGAGCGGAACCCAGGAGTCATTATTGAGTGATTGACAATGAGTTGTCTACCTAATGAATATACGTAGGCAAGTTCGTGTCAAAGCTGTGAGCTGAAATATATTCATGGGATCCACCTTTCGCTATTATATTTAATTTGATTAATTGTTTGTGTGCATTATGTTTGGGGATTATAGTATTGCATGTAATAGTGGGAGGGGCATTTTTAGATTAAAAATCCATGATCTATTTATGCTTTGTTTATTTTTATATTATGTGAAAATGTTTAGTCTGCTAACCCTTTTTGGCTATCTATATGATAGATTTGCGATGGCGGCACCTGGTTCTAATCCTTTTGCTCGTATACTTGATACGAACAATCTTAAAGGCGCCGAAAACTTTACAGATTGGGACTTGGATATGAGAATTGTTTTTGGGTCTGAGCAAATAGAATATGTGTTAGAAGGTTAGTTGCCACTTGCTATAGCAGATGATGCAACACCAGAGGAAAATGAGACTCTCCAAAAGTGGAGAGATGATGATAGAAGAGTTAAATCATATATTCTCATTTCCATGGCACTGAAGCTTAAGAGGTAATATTTTGGATTGCCCGACGCATATACTATGATGATGCGGTTGCGAGAGTCCTTTATGAACCAATAACGAGTCTCGGTTCATAAAATTGCAATGGAACTGTTCCATACAAAACTGGAAGAGGGACAGGCTGTGAGCCCTCACGTGATTCATCTGATTGATTTGATCGAACAGTTGAGGCGCTATAATTTCCCTTTCAATGACACTTTAGGATGAAGTGTCATACTAGGATCTCTGCCACCATCATATCGCCAATTTATGATGTATTTCAATATGAACGGGATTAGTTGTTCTTACTAGGAGCTGTATAAAATGCTTCAAATTACGGAGGAATATTTGAGGAAGGGAGTACCGACTCGCCCTCCTAAACCCACTGCTCCTCCTGCTTCCTCCCAATTTAAATAGAAAGGGAAGAAGAAGAAAGGTAAGAAAAAGAATGGTACAAATCTTCCACCACAGGGTAAGATAACTAAATCCAAGAGAGTTGCCGAAGATAAATGTCACCACTGTAGCAAGATCGGCCATTGGAAGAGGAACTGTCCTGATTACCTGGCCCAGATCAGAAAAGAAAGAGCATATAATTCAGGTACTTTTATTTTTCATATTATTGATATCTCATTAGCTTGTGAAGTTATGTCGTCCAGTTGGATTTTAGATTCTGCTTGTCCAATTCAAATTTGCAATTCATTGCGGGTGCTGAAGGAAAGTAGACGCCTAAAATCTGAGGAGATGCAGTTGCATTTCGGGAGTGGCGACTCTCTTGATGCAGTTGTTGTGGGCATATGCGAAATTCACCTACCCATTGGGAGCCTTTTGTTGCATGACTGTATTTTTGTATCGAGATGTGTTGCGAACATTGTATCATTTTTTTGTATTAGATACTGAAGAATATAATGTAAATATTAAGAATCGTTCTTTATATTTATATGATAGATATAATGTTTAGATCATTGTTTGTCCAAATGAGCATGCTCATTACATTTTGCATTCCTCACAAGATATCTTTAATGCTGGAATTAATAAACATAAAATATCTGATATAAATAATACTGAACTGTGGCATATGAGGTTGGGTAATATAGGCGTGAAACGCCTAACCCAGTTGGTTAGGAATGGTTTGATACATGATCTTACCATTGAACCTTATCCAACTTATGAATCTTGCATTCGGAGTAAAATGACCAAAACCCCATTTTCGGGTGTAGGACACCGAGCCACTGACTTATTGGAACTAATACATTATGATGTATGTGGTCCCATGAGTCACACTGCTCACAGTGGTTTTTCATACTTGGTTACCTTTACCGATGATTTGTCACGGTATGGTTATGTTTATTTGATGAAATAGAAATCGGAAACCTTTGACAATTTCAAAGAATTTCGAATTGAAGTAGAAAAACATACTGGTAATATATTAAATGCCTTCAATCTAATCGAGGCGGTGAATATATAAGTGGTGAGTTAACCGATTATTTAAAAGAGAATGAGATTCTCGCTCAATATATTCCTCCGGGTACTCCACAACACAATAGAGTGTCCGAAATGAGAAATCGAACTTTAATGGATATGGTTCGATCGATGTTGAGTTTTACAGATTTGTCATATTACTTATGGGGATATGCACTTTTAACTGCTGCTCATCTTTTGAATAAGATTCCTTCCAATGTTGTTCCTCCAACTCCATATGAGATATGGACTGGTAAGAAACCAAATCTTAAATTATGTTAGGATGGCTCACCAAGATAAAATTTCACCTCGAGGGCAAAAGTTTAGGTTTGTTGGATATCTTTCAAATACGAAATAATATTTGTTCTATGATACCGAGCATCAAAATGTGTTCGTAACTCGCTTCGTAAAATTTCTAGAGGTAGAATTTTTATTTAAAGGAGGTAATTATAGACAGGTCGAACTTGATGAAGTACAACCTGGAACCAATGAACTATTGGAGGAACCTGAAGTTCAAATAGATGAAGAGCCTTCAACACACACACTCTGTAGGTCCCAAAGGGTGTCTAGACCTCCTGAACCCTTGTATTTGATATAAGAAAAGAGTATAGATATTCTCCTAGTCGAAGAGACTGACCCTTATAAATATAGAGAAACGATGTTGGACATCGACTCCATGAAGTGGCAAGAGGCCATGAAATCAGAGTTAGACTTTATGCATTAGAATCAAGTTTGGGACTTGGTTCCGCTTCCTGAAAGAATTATTCTGATTGGCAATAAATGGGTTTACAAGAGGAAGTGTGGGCCTGACGGAAAGGTTGAAACCTTTAAGGCCAGACTAGAAGCAAAAAGTTACACGCAGCTGTTGGGGTTTTGGGCGATGGATGCAGCGGAAGCGCGGTTCGGACGAAATCGTATTTTAAAACTTTTTTAAAAGACTAAATAAAATATTCAGTATTTAATATTAATAATTCATTCATATTTCACATAACCCTATTTATTCAATATCAAATAATGACATAAATAAGGTTGAAACTTCGCGAAACTTTTACGAAAATCGTTTTTCGACAGAATGACGCAAAATGCATTTTTTGACTGAACCGACCACCCGAAAATTATGGGGACTGCCCAAGTCAGCCCCAATAGTGTCAGGGCAGTTCATGGGCTGCCTGAACAGTGACAGATTCACTGTTTGGGCAGCCGTCACCCGGTTGACTCAAAATTCACCTGGTAACGTCGTTTTTGGCTGTTTTCGCTTATTTCAACTCGGAAACAATTTCCGGAAATTGTCCCAACACCCGAAATACATCCAAAACATTAATAAAACATAATTATCATAACCAAATGCCCAGAAAAATCAGATCTGAACTGAAACCAATGATAACCAATTTTCATGCTTAAATCCAATTCTTTCAAGATTAATCTAATTAATCAAATACCAATTCAAAGTCACCACACATGAATAACTCTAGAACAATTCTAGGCATAATAAGAGTGGCTATCACACTCTAGAATGACAATAAGTTTTTCCAACAATAAATTGAACTTAAACCAGCAACAAATTGAACTTAAATTACTATAATCTAGTTCAATAAACATTCACACATGCTTCAAACTTCCTTATCCATCAACCAACATCGAAAGCCCCAAAAAATTGTAAAAGGAAGAAACCCTATATTCATACTAGAAAATCAAGAAACATGAAACAAGCTTTCAAAAACTTAATGAGATTGAATATTACCTTTAATCTCTCATTTTCCTATAGCTTTTCTTCGATTTTATCTTCATTTTCTTCATGATTTCAACAAACCATATTTTAGGGATTTTCTTGTTTGATGTTCGGCTGTGTGTCTTGGAGAAGAAAGAGAAAATAATTTTCCCCTTTTTAATTCACTTGACCGACTCAAGCAAGGGTAATTTGGTCAATTTATGGAAAAAATTAATCTAATTAATTAATGTAAACTTTATGTCATCCAATCAACATTGGACACATTAAGTTTAATTAATTCATGCCATTTGGTCCAATAATAACTTACCATAGATCATAACATTTATGAAAAGGTTTAATTAATTATTATTCAAATATTTGAATAACCACTTATCATAATTATTATTATATATGTATTTTTATTTACAATAAATAACAAATACAGATATTTATGGCTATGTCAAAATCTCATTTGACAATTAAATGTTTGTGTATCTAATTGTATTATGTATCAAATACAAATACACAATAATTACGATCGGCCAAAATCCCCTAATGCATGTGTTATCGTTAGCCGATTAAACGATCTGAATTAACTCATTTAATCCGGTGAAGTATTAGAATAATCAGTATTATTCATATCGCGTTGACCAAGTGCTCAACGAGTACACTCCATATTGTGGGACTCTCTAAGTTTAGGTTTATCCGTTCCGAAATCCAATTTCGTGTCCATAATCTACCCACTCATGGATTATGACGACCACAGATAATATCGCTAAACTATGCAAGCCGAGGTCATTGCATACTTATAATCCCTCAGTCACAAGCTATCCGTATTATACCTGGGATATAGATGAAGACGTCAAATCCATTAGGTATAATACAATCGACTTTCAATTTACGATATCTAAATAACACTCGAAACTGATTTCCGAAGTTATACCACATCCATGGATTTACTAGATCGTAAACACGTGAGGATGCTTATGCCTTGTACACAGGACTGACGGATCCTATCTTGATACGCACTGGATATTATAGCATTAGTCCATACCCAACGAACAGGCGGAGGTCCGATAATGAATAGATCGGTGACGTGACTGCCATCAAAGTGTGGAGGATAACTCATATATCCTACTGCGGTATCTCAAGTCAAAGGACCACTATGCTCGCTCAACTCGAGAAGGTTCCTATTGACATTGGTGTACCATATTAGGAAACCTTCAGTGAGTCGTTCAGTGTCTTATCAAATAAACACCTACATATCTATACAAGTCTCCCAAGACTCATGGTTCATTGGGATAAACCATTGGACCCAGTCACGATATACAACATGTACTGGTCTCGACGGATTTTACTAACCGACCCCGTGTTAGTAAATCTTGACCATGAACTTTATTTAAAGATATACATCTAATAGTGCGTTTCCCAATGTTAATTACAAACTATGTTGTAACTGCGCACTATACTATAAATCATAGGGTCTTTGTCTAATATACACGTATCACTGAACCAGATTCAGTTTCGATCTAATCGTAATCAGCTATCTAATCATAATTAGATCGAATAAGTGTATAAAAGACAAGGGTGCTACCATTAAATTAGTAATATTATGGAAAATAGAATTACTCATATTTATGAATCGGACATAAATACGATCCGGATTGGCACTCTGAGCACCAACCCTAACAATTTCTCCCACTTGCTCTAGTGTCAATCCCCAATATCATATACACATCTCAATGTGTATCACATACTGTGGCCCTCAATAGCTCACCTTGCACTCAAAAGGTAGGCAACAATAAGTAAGTCCACTTAAAAAAATCGAGTCTGTCCAACAAACCAACTATTTTCCTTAACCAGCATCATTCATATTATGTAGAATCCAAATTCTACATCAATATGACCCAGACGCTATATCAGCTTTGTGCTATAGCTGCTAAGTTGGCTAAGTATATATGGATCAAATCCAAAATACTACACGACAACCGCAAGCATAAAACTAATATCATCACTTCTAATCATTGAGGTCACTTTGCAACTTCTTAAGTCAATACTTCAAAAGTCACAACTGATTCCACTAGTTCAGTAGAATCGACAGTGACACTCTCATTACATCTTTGCTGATTTTATATGACATAGATCATCTAATGTCATAATTAGAATCAAAACTAATCTGACCTTATGGTTGTTGACTAAATTCTCCATGAAATAGAAACTCGTTCTCAATATTTGAAAGATCACAAAGAACATGTTTCAAGATCCATCATATGGTCTGCAGCATATCAAAATAACTCATAAAAATTACGATTAAATTGATATCTTTAATCGTACATAATATAATATTCATTATGCCATCATCCTATGATGCATAACATTAACTAGACATTCTAATCAATATCACTTTTGACAAAGGAATCATCTTTTACCAAAGATGAATACTATATATATAAAAGACACGTCAATTGTCAAACAATTATACTAACTGTCATACAGAAAGCCTTATGTGTCCGTTATTAGATCATATCTAATACGCCACTAATGGGAGTATCTCACAAGTCTCTTAGTTTTATATCATATATGAAACTTTATATCAAATATAACAAAGACTACTCTCACTGCTTACACGGAGAAAAGAAGACTTAGGATATATAATACTAGAAAGAAATTTGTACGCTCCCACTGACCCTACTGACAAATACATATTCTCTATACTTCGATAAAACCAGAAAATCTGACTGATATCAAAATCAGAGAACACGAATTTCGAAAAACTTATCTGAGTCTACAATAGGCTCTATAAGATAGTATATCAAACTGTGATCTTAACTGAATACAAACTTTAGGGCCATTCTAGAATGAACTCTTCAAATAAAGAAATGACAACGGATCTCTCATTCGAAGAAATCACTCAAGAACGCCACTTTGCATTCTTTAGCCAACACGTGGTTTAATATCAACATTAACCAACAAATCTTTAATTGTTCAATTACAATAGACTACTGAGCATAACCTTTCTCACTGTCATACTATAAAGGTCAAACCTTATCAGGCTCACTTCGCTTTCGCTGCGTAAATAATTTACACATCTTATGAACGATTCATAATTAAAAGTCTAATCAAGTTAAAAACTTGATCGTGGTAAGCTATGAACAATCTTAGATCTATGGTTCAATGCCAAATTCTGAAATCGATATCAAATATCACTCCCACTATAAGTCTTAGAATAATTTTCTTCAATAAGAAAATAACATAATCATTAAATATCAAATACTTTGTAAATGATTCTGACATCCATCGAACTTATGGGGAAGATGACATAGGGTCTTTTCATCTAATTAATTATGTAGTTCCATTACAGTTTATCATTCTCACATTTGACTTCAATAAGTCAAATCTTTTCTGTAATTGTCAACATCCAATGTTAACCACCAAGTAACAAAATAATTTTATTGCTCGGGATCGTAGAAAAGATATTTTATCAAATATAATACAATATTCCATTAAATACAATAAATGATAAACCTTTCACTCGTACCTCCGAGGCACAAATACTTTCAATTATATAACCATTATACAAAAGAAAGTCTCAAATCTCAAACTTTTCAAGATTCGAATTTTCTACTATACATATCATATATGTAATTGTAGGAACAAATGGAACCTAAATTTAAAGAGACGAAATAGTTTTACTGGAGCATAACCTCAAGAGTATTGAAACTAATTCGGTAACATTCAATATCAATGAATCATATCATATAAGATTCAATTACTCCCACTGACCAATTCCATCAAGATGGAACCGTGGAAGTTTAATATTGAATAAGAATCACATTCATTAAATAACTTTGGAACTAATTGCCTTAAATTCACATGTTCGATCATATAGAACATCCTTGAACAATTCAAAGACTCACAATAAATTTTTATAGTTTTCAACACTACAAATATAATATCTTTGAACCATTCAAAATATTATATCCATGTTTCATCAGAGACATATTAAAATTTCTCGAACCATTCAAGACGTTCAACATGTTCTCTATTTGAAACATGTAACTAAGTCATGACAAATCATTAACTAAGTTACGGAGTATATAAAACTATCTAATGTAATATTAATTCATTAAACCACATACATATAATGTATTAGTTTAATAAATCTTGTGGTCCAATGAAGATCATTGGTAAAATAAGATTTAATCACATCCTGAATACAATATTCATTAAATGGATAAGGATATGTGGTGTGTGAACTCGTATCAGACCATCATTTACCATATGGAATAAGCATCTAATGCTTATGTGATAGAATCTCATAAATCACAGTTCTAAGTTATTTATTGTACCAAATATTTCTCTTGATGTTTATCTTTTCATTAATGACACTACTAGTCACTTTAAAAAAATGTAGCAATTGTTTATACTGAATAAGTAACTATCCAATAGTCACAAGTTCTGATATCAAATATCAAAACAATTATTAAATATTATTTTAAATAACTAGACGGAAATCTGGTATCCAATACCTATAGTTATCGTATCAAGAGAATCAATAGTCTCTATACACAACTATACGCATCTCATTTCTTAAGCTTTATAATTTGCGTTCAATTATTCACAAAAATTACAAATGATTGATTAGCAAACTGTGTCAGACACGTGACTTCTAAAAGTCACTAAAAGGTGAAGAAACGTCTAAAAGATAAATAAATACTAAATGGGTTTTCTTAATGCCAGTTAAGAATATCGAGACATGAACTGATTCGTGTCAATTCTTACTGCACAAGAAACTATTCTAACTAGATAACTATATCCTAAATAGATATCTTTTAGATTACCTAATCGTGACTTAGTAACTAAATCACAAACCATATTGATTTTCAAGAAAACCGGAACAACAGTTCCTGATGATTTTTAACTAACCTAACAATATCTAAGTCTAATGTCTTTCTAGAACCTATTCTAGAATTACGCAACCATAAGTAAGTAGTGAGAAAACCTATTTAAGTAATAAGCATGCAGTGGATTAGAAGTATGATTCTATAAACAATATAGAATATAAGGAAAACGAATGCAGTAAATTCCATAAAATTACACACTGCCTTAGTTATGGATTTTAAACCAAGCAGTGTCTCCCACTACTTTACGTAATACCGTAATCCCCAGTGGATAACGGGAATTCAATAATTAAATCAAATTCCATAGTGAGAGTAGGATCCCATGAATATATTTCGACTCGCAACTTTGGCACGATCTCGCCTACGTATATTCATTAGGTAGACAACTCTTTGTCAATCACTCACCAGTGACTTCTGGTTTTGGTCTTGACTGTTTCTCGTTATGACAGCTTTGACACGTTCACAAGGAGGCGTATCAAGGCTACACTTGTCAATGACAAACTCAAGCTACCGGTGTATCCTGACAGCTTTGTGGCACGTTCAGGATTTCACTTTAACTTGAATTTGTCCAGTATCAATATACAACCGGTATGGACAAAATCCCATAACCTACACCCTCACAGCTTTGGCACGATCTCGGATGCAGTTATAGAAAGATATCCATAACCGTATTGACAAGACGGACCAAGAAACATGTATCCAATACACGTTCTTTACAGCCTTATTTAAAAGCGGGGATTTTCCTCATGAAGTATACTCTGCATCAAATGCAGAATTTTAATCTAAATCATTTTCTAAATAATTCAATTCCATCTATAGAAAATATAACTTAATTTAATGATTAAATTTCCGTACATTTTCCGTTAGCGTGGAATCAAAAAGTCAAGAAACATATATAGATTACAAGCATGTGCGAACATTAAAATTGGATTAAATATCAAATATCAAGCATGAATAATGTAATGGATGAACCATCAGACCCACTCTGATACCATTTTTGTTGGGGTTTTGGGCGATGGCGCAGCTGAAGCGCGGTTCGGGCGAAATCGTATTTTAAAACTTTTTTAAAATATCAAATAAATTATTCAATATCTAATATGAATAATTTATTCATATTTCACCTAAACTTATTTATTCAATATCAAATAATGACATAAATAAGGTTGAAACTTCACGAAACGTTTACGAAAACCATTTTTCGGCAGAAAGACACAAAATGTGTTTTCGACTGAACCAACCACCCGACACTTATGGGGACTGCCCAAGTCAGCCCCAATAGTGTTAGGGCATTCATGGGCTGCCTGAACAGTGATAGATTCACTGTTTGGGCAGTCGTCACCCGGTTGACTCAAAAGTCACCCGGCCGGGGTAACGCTGTTTTTGGCCGTTTTCGCTTATTTCAACTTAGAAATAATTTTCGGTAATTTTTTAAAACACCCAAAATACATCTAAAACATTAATAAAACATAATTATCATCACCAAATGCCCAGAAAAAATCATATCTGAACCGAAAGCAACAATAACCAATTTTCATGCTTAAATCCATTCTTTCAAGATTAATCTAATTAATCAAACACCAATTCAAAGTCACCACAGATGAATAACTCTAGAACAATTCTAGGCATAATAAGAGTGGCTATCACACTCTAGAATGACAACAAGGTTGTCCAACAACAAATTGAACTTAAACCAACAACAAATTGAACTTAAATTACTATAATCTAGTTCAATAAACATTCACACATGCATCAAACTTCTTATCCATCAACCACATCAAAAGCCCCAAAAAATTGTAAAAGGAAGAAACCCTAGATTCATACTAGAAAATCAAGAAACATGAAACAAGCTTTCAAAAACTTAAGGAGATTGAATATTACATTTAATCTCTCATTTTCTTAAAGCTTTTCTTTGATTTTATCTTCCTTTTCTTCATGATTTCAACAAACCATATTTTAGGGATTTTCTTGTTTGATGTTCGGTCATGGTGTCTTGGAGAAGAAAGAGAAAATAATTTTCCCCTTTTTAATTCACTTGACTGACTCAAGCAAGGGTAATTTGGTCAATTTGTGGCAAAAATTAATCTAATTAATTAATGTAAACTTTATGTCATCCAATCAACATTGGACACATTAGTTTAATTAATTCATGTCATTTGGTCCAATAATAACTTACCATATATCATAACAGTTATGAAAAAGGTTTAATTAATTAATTATTCAAATATTTAACAATTAAATATTCAAATAATCAATTATTATAATTATTATTATATATGTATTTTTATTTACAATAAATAAAAAATACATATATTTATTGGATATGTCAAAATATCATTTGATAATTAATTAATCTGTATCTAATCGT